>JAFBJQ010001257.1:0-45000 GCA_016785345.1 Trinectes maculatus
TGTGTGTGTGTGTGTGTGTGTGTGTGTGTGTGTGTTTGGAGGTAATGCAACATACCAAAGCAGTTAGGTGCAGTGTGTGTGTGTGTGTATGTGTGAGATGATGGTTGTCTGGTATAATGACTGAGATCTGTCATTAGCTGTTTTGAAAGGTGCCGTGAACTTTGACCTTTGCCTCCTGGAGCTTGTGATGATGATGTGACCTGAGGACTGAGGAGCTCACTATGTTGACTGTAACTGTGAGTTTTCAGGAGTTGGATTTCAGCATGTGGAGAAACAGTTTCCGATCTTGTGTGTTTATCTGCTGTTTGTCAAACATGCTGACAGGATGGAATTTAAAGCTCGTCTCGTTATTAGAATCATTGTTATTTCATGTTAATGTTGGTATGTTGTGTATTTTGTATTGGTATGTTGTGTATTTTGTATGGGGTTTTAAAGAACAAGTCCAAACTAAATGAATGAAGGTGAACTGACATTGGTAAAGTTCTCAGGAGTGAACGAGGCCTAACAGGAATCTGAGCACTTTGTCTTCTCCTAGGTTTTGATCACAGTCGTGTCGCGCCCCCCCCCCCTCGCCCCCCCCGCCCCCCTCTTTGTCTACCTCCATTCATCTGCAGTGTTTCTGTGCTCTTTTGTTGTTGGTTGACGTAATGGAGCTGAATGAATGTTTGAGTTTCTCTGCTCAAAAAAAAAAAGAAGAGGAAGAAGTCATTACAGAGACAAACTGCCACAACGCTGTTCCCCGGGCAACCACCCTGTGTGTGTGTGTGTGTGTGTGTGTGTGTGTGTGTGTGTGTGTGTGTTTAAAACAGTGTGAGGTCTCAGATCCATTCACACACTGACTTTGTGTGGACTCATCCACAGAGGCTGTATCTTATTGGAGAGTTCTGTGTTGCGTTCAGTGACGGCGTGTTTGAATTAGTTCCTGCAGCGTCAGTGTGGGTGAGGGCAGGTCAACAGTGAAGTCAGGGTGAGTGTGCGAATGACGCTCGTCAGACAAATGACGGACATGTTGACAACACATCCAGGTTAACTGGAGATGTGTCCAGGTGTGCGCACACACACACACACACACACACAAACTAAAAAATCAAAATAAAATATTTTAAGTATGTAAGTAAGGTTCATTATATAAAGTGATTATTCGGACATCAGGCTGTTAAACTTGATTAACTGAAAACATATTCAACTAGTCTGTTTGAGTGTGTGTGTGAGGTGTGTGTGAGTGTGCGAGGTGTGTGTGTATGTGAGTGTGCGAGATGTGGTATGTGACAACGTGGTTTCTCTTGTTCCTGTGATTTCAGGCTGTTGTGGTTGTTGCACATTCCTCTGACCAGCTCGACAGGTTTCACTCTAATGGGCCTTTATATTATTATCTGTGTGTGTGTGTGTGTGTGTGTGTGTGTGTGTTTAGATGCCTGCTGTGTGAAGTGTTTTCTGAATACACAGCTGTGGAATGTCCTGAGTTGTGGGTGTGTTTCGGTGTGTGTGTGTGTGTGTGTATTGTCTTCTTGGTTCTTCTGTGTTGAGGAGGATTGTGGGTTTGAATGTCTGTGTCGGGTGGAGGCAGGAACCTGCTCTCGCTTCAGTTCAGGACAACAGCATTATTTTCATAAGAAACGACATTTAAAGTTTTAATGAGCTGTAACTCTGCAGGCGTCCTGATCACTGGACTGTAGTGACTGTAACTCTGTGACCCGCTGATCGTCTCAATCAAACATCAACCAATCAAACATCAACCAATGAAGCCTGTCTGCAAATATTCATCACACAAAAAATACAACACATGATGGACATATCTGTTGTGTGTCTCTGTCCTCAGGGAGTTTGATCCAGGCTACATCACAGAGTCTGGTACGTCACCTCCCTCGCTCCCTGCTCTGCCTCCCCCACCTCCTCCCCCACCTCCACCTCCACCATCTCCTCCACTACAACAACAAACACCAGCATCGTCCCACCACAGCCGACCATGTTCAGCAGGAGGAGTCCAGCTACGCATCAAGAACAGGTGACCTCCGTCAGCTGACCCCGCTGATCGTCTCAATCAAACATCAACCAATCAAACATCAACCAATGAAGCCTGTCTGCAAATATTCATCGCACAAAAAATACAACACATGATGGACATATCTGTTGTGTGTCTCTGTCCTCAGGGAGTTTGATCCAGGCTACATCACAGAGTCTGGTACATCACCTCCCTCGCTCCCTGCTCTGCCTCCCCCACCTCCACCTCCACCCCCACCTCCACCTCCACCTCCACCATCTCCTCCACTACAACAACAAACACCAGCATCGTCCCACCACAGCCGACCATGTTCAGCAGGAGGAGTCCAGCTACGCATCAAGAACAGGTGACCTCCGTCAGCTGACTGTTCAACGTTGCCTAGCAACCATAACTATGTCTGTCAAACTGTTTTTTAAATCAACATGTAAACAGAGAAGACGCTGGTGCAGAGAGGTCAGAGCTGCACGTACGGTCACATAGTGATGATGTCATCAGTGACATCGTCACAAGTTAAATTAAAACCTGACTCCACATCTTCCTCATAAACGTCAACGCTGACGTGATGTGAAGCGATGAGACACGGACACACACTGTTCACAGCTCCGTTACAGCTGCAGTGTCTCTGACAGGGACGTCCTGACGGGACATGTCCTGTCCGGGACATGATAACAGTCCCTTCCCTGTTTTCTGTGCAGATGTGTCCGTTTGTGTGTCAGGGTTAAAACAGGAAGTGACATCACACCAGTGTCAGTTTACTGCTGCTGGTTGACGAGGTCATCACCCCAAGGTGTTAGGACGTCCTGTCAGTGCTTCCTCTCTGTGTGTGTGTGTGTGTGACTGAAGGGGTAAATCTCAACAAGCAGTGTTGACAGGGTCGGTCCCGGTTGCCTTGGTAACCACCACTGTCCATCATGCAGTAACATACATTTTCCCATGATGCTGATATTCTCCAGATTATGTGTTACACAATGTATTTTCTTTGTTTTCCATATGAGCGTCAGCTTCAGGAAACGGGGTGGACGCTGCTGTGGTGGACGCTGCTGTGGTGGACGCTGCTGTGGTGGACGCTGCTGTGTTTTGTGTCTCAGACTGTTGCGCAGCCTTGTAGGAACATTTGTGCGTCCACAGTTTGGTGGTTCAGTTCTGCTGTCTCCTCGCTCTCCTCCATATTAGGATGAAACTGGCTGCAGCAGCGTGTCAGTATTTATAGACTGTTTGTCGGAGTTTATACACGAGTGTGTGTGTGTGTGTGTGTGTGTGTGTGTGTGTGTGTTACCTCTTTGGGAGCTCTTCTGGTATAAACCTGTCTGTAGAAGAAAGACACATGAGTTAAGGTAAAGTTGAAAGAGCCTGGTGCAAACATCTGCATGATGATGTCACTTCTCTGTCTCATATTGTTTAGATGAATTCAGGTTTACATTTGTATAATAAACAGGAGTGAGTGCAGTGTCCTAACAAACATGTGTGTAATGAACATAAGCGCCTCAAGGGGGCGCCAGGATGACTTCAAACTTTTAGCCGTGTTGATTTTTCTTGTGTCCAGTTCTCGTGATGCTGACAGACAGTATCAGAGCAGAATCCTGCCCTCGCCTCCCTCCCTCACTTCAAAAGGTCATTGAACACATCGTCTGACCTCTGGGTATAAACAGGGCTTTTATTGTGGAAGGGTGGACGGTTACAGCACACTTCCTGCAGGGTTAAACTTCTTTTAATAGTGGAGACATTTGAATGCATCGTCCCATTGGTCTCATGGAGTCAGATAAACAAGCTAAATGACTCTATTTTCCCACAATCCCCTGGGCTGTGGCTGGTTATCAGATACTGGTGAGGGGGGGGAGGGGAGGGGGTCACGTGTGCCCCATGAGGCTGGGTGTTAATCTGAGGACAGACAGCCCCCCCCACCATCCTCCTGTGTCCTGTTTTTCTTCGTCCCTCTTCTGTCCCCCCGCATCTCCTCTTTCCTTCCTCCTTTCCTTTCCTTCTCTCATTTGACCTTTGCCCTTACCCACCTCCTCCTCCTCCTCCTCCTCTCCATCTCATCTTCTTTCCTTTGCTGTTTTTTGAAATGTCACATTTTTCCTCACAACTTTTTCTCATAACAACGTACAGTAGAGAAAACACACACACACACACACACACGCACACACACGCACACACACACTGATTGTTACTGGCTGTGGGGACCTGTGTTGGCACGTTTACCTGTGTTGGTCTCAGCTGAGGCTGCTGATCCACAGTCACATGTTGCTGTGGAGATGTTTGGAGATGTTTGGAGAGGTCCTGTGGAGCTTGGTTCCAGAGGAGCTCTGAACAGGCTCCAGGTTTAACGCAGATCTTGAGATCCTCATGTGGTATGTGGGCTCCAGTAGGTACCTGAAGATCTGGAGGAGGCTCTGCAGGGTAACACAAACAGACACCAGTTCTTCACCGACTTACACAACTACATTTTAACACACACACACACACGGTTTCCTGGTAGATCAGGAAGATTAGCATTATGGGCTGGGGGAACAGTTTCCCACGGCAACAGATACACACTTTCACACCTGACGGGACTTTTTTTTTGTGATGTTCCCTCTGATGACCTCAGGTTGTCCAGCGGCACTGATCAGTGGTGTGTTGTGGTGTCGATGTGTCTCTTGTGTCTGGACTTCAGTCTGTCTGACAGTGATAATGTGAGTGAGTCCACTCAGTGTTGACTGTGGAGACACATGCTGCATCATGAGACCTGTCTCTCCCCTCAGGCCTCGCGATCCATTTCTGTCGCAATGAGCTCAATAATCCACCGTTGTTGTTTTTTTTTGAACAACCGTCGCTCTGTCTCTGTTTATCTCTCCTCCCTCCTTCTCCCTCCATCACCTCTGCACTTGTTGATGCGTCTCCTTCACCTCTCCCCGTCGGAATGACAAACACGCTCCCCCGCTCGCCCGCTTTTCCATCCTCTCCTTCCGTTATCTCTCCGTTTCCTCTCTTTCAGTCATCTCGCCTCTGTTAAGTCTTTAACGTTCTTCATTCCTCCGCTAAACAACTCTTATCTCTCCATCCTCCCTCCCGCTCATTCCTGCCCCCCCCCCCGCCTAACCCCCCACTCTCTCTCTCCCACACGTCTACAGCTACTGTCCAGACCGAGCCGAGGATGTTTACTGCGTGGTTTTATCGTACGCCGGCCTAATGACACTTAATTGCTTCATTTGCTTAATGAGTTTGGGGCCGGGGGGGCGACGCTGGGGGGGGGGGGGCGACGCTGGACGACTCAGTCTGAGGCGCCAGAGCTGGAGGTGGACAGAGCAGAGGGATGAGAGGAGACGATAGAGGAGGACACTCGGAGTCCAGCGTCAGAGAGGGACCTGTTCATGAGGAACCTGACCGAGTCTGAGCCGTGACGGGAAAACTCGCCGAGTAGAAACTAGGAACCGGTTTGTCATCAGGAAACAACCCGACCAGAGACGGAGAGAGGAGTGAAGAGCAGAGATGAGACGATCCAGCACTTTCTAAGAAAAGATAAGAAACGTAAAGCAGAATCCAACAGGAGGCAGTAGAAGCAGAGACGAGAACAAACGTGGACGTTGAGTCATGGAGTTGCTGGAGGTTTTCTATCGCCGGAAGCTCCGGAAGAAGCAGAAGAAAGCGGAGCTGGGTCGATCCGATGGGGCGTTGAGCCGGGCGCCGTCAGAGGCCAGTGTCAACGGGCTGGCGACTGGTCTCATCTCCAAAGTCCTCAGGTTCACCAGCAGGTACACCAGGTCACATGTGGATGAGATACAGATATAGATCTGATGTTGAGAAGAACATGAAGTTTAGGATTTGGACGTTAGATTCTGTGACCTGTGTCTTTAAAAGGCTCTTGATGGTTCATCCATGACCTTGTTGACCCCTGCGTGACATTTGCAACCCTGAAATCACCGCGGCAACTCGGTGGCGAATGTGTGAATGTGTTATTATTATTATTATTACTGTGATGTGGCAGAGGTGAGAGGGCGAACAGCAGCAGTCACCGTTACGATAACGTGTCGAGGTTCCAGTCACGTCCTGTCATTACCCAGAATCCCGTGGTCTCCTACTTACTCGATAAAATCTCTTCCTGTTTATCTGTGAGGATGAGGACGGAGCACTAGAACATGTCAGATGTGACGAGGGCGAGGGCGAGGGCTGATTGTCGTAACCGCCGAGCGGCTCCACGTCCCCGTTTATCACACACTGGTTAGATAACGCGTTGGAAAACAACATGAGGTCATGAAGACACAAACACCGTGTTGTTCTGTCCACTGAACTTTGTATCACAATCTGTATTACTGTTTTTTACTTCTTCTTTTTTTTTAACCTCCAGATTAAAATGAACTATTTGATTATTCTCCCTTCACACCGAGCAGGTGCTGCTAGGCTCTACACACAAAAATACAACATGAACATTGAAGCATTTCCTGAACTTAACTTAAAACCTGCAGAATCAAACCCTGTGTGAGGATGAATTCAGGTGTTCCTGTTGGGGCTGGATGGTGGTGGGGGGTGTGGTAGGTGGTGGTGGAGGTGGAGGGAAGACAGCCATGTTAACGCTCTGTCTTTGTGTCGCGACCAAACAGACGCCAGGAGCCGACGTCTCGTCCTCACTCCTGGCATTCGGCGAAGCTCGGTGAGGTTCAGCTGGAATCACAGCAGGACGAGATGGAGACGATGAGCAGCGCCTGGCACCACGGCTGTCACACCAGGTCTGTCTCACACACACACACTGACATTCCAGTCGTTTATTTAGAACGGTGTAATGGCACATTCAGCTGCAAATGATCAAATGGGTTAATTAATAATTATTGATAATAATAAACAACGCTCTGCAGCTACGATATAATCTCATAATAATAATTATGTATAATAACGTATAATCATTCTGACTGCACCTCAGTGCCTCCACCACCAACCTGTCTGCTGGTTTTGACTCTGGCGGCAGCTACCTGAGGAGGAGTCTGGACCAGTACAGTTCTCGGGGCAGCATGGAGAGCCTGGACCCCCCCCAGTCCTCCCAGCTTCACTCTGAAGCTCAGCACCACCACATCCACAGTGGACCCCACCCCGCCTACTCCTCCTGCCACCAGCTGTCCTCTGCCAGGTCAGGAGACACGCAGTCAGTGTCAGGACGTGGAAACATGAGGCCACATTAATGGATCTAACCTGCTGCTGTGTTTCAGGTCCTCCAACAGCATCGACCACCTCCACAGCAAACGAGACTCTGCCTACTCCTCCTTCTCCAACAGCTCCAGCATCCCAGAGTACCTCGCCTCCACCCCCTCCTACAGCCCCGAACGCTCCTGCTCGCTGGAGACCGTCCCTCAGAGAGGAGGAGGTGGAGGTGGAGGTGGAGGAGGTGGTGAGATGCAGCAGGCGGACATACGTTACATCCGAACCGTTTACGACGCCCAGCGGGGCCTGTCTCAGGAGCACGAGCTCAGTTCCTCCTCCGCTGCCTCGCTACGCAACTGTGATTCCAGAGGGGGAGGAGGAGGGGGAGGGGGAGGAGGAGGGGGGAGGTCGAGCCTGAGCCGCGATCTGCCAGGTAAAGTTTCTGATCACAGGTTTCAGATCATGTGATACCGATGTGATGAGTTCACAGTTTCTCCCCGTGCTGCTGGTTCCAGGGTCACTGGTTGGGGTCTGTTACCGTGGCAACAGCAGCAGCAGTGGTGGAGGCCCGCCAGCTTCAAACAGACACAGCGTGGGTCCTATCTGGGGCCCAGCAGCTAGCCGCAGCTCCTACGAGAGCCTGAAGGGGGCACCGGCTCCACCCCAACGCAGCGACAGCTACGCGGCCCTCAGGAACCACGAGAGGCCAAACTCCTGGTCCAGTCTGGACCACGGCCGGTCACTGCGGTTAGTCGGATCTGGGACATCAGAGTGAGGGAGGATTAGAAGTGATGATACAGTACAACACAACACGTACAGTTATCACACAGTACACACTGAGATATGACACAATATGTTACACGTACAATACAAATACAACACAACACAGCAGACTAAGCTACCATTCAACACTCAACACAACATGATCTGTCCGTTTATATTCATATTTCCATGTGAAATGCGATGCAGACCCGTGGAGTTCCATGTCTCTGACTGATTTATCTGACGCCCTCTGCTCAGGTCTCTGCAGAAAGGCTCCTGGCATCACTCCAGTGGGAACGTGGCTTCAGGTACATCTCTCTCTGTTCTAACTCTCTGGTTTGTGCCGAGGTAAAACAGGCGAACCACTCGTTAATGCTCCTCTGGTTCCTCTGGTTCCTCTGGTTGCAGCTAAAGGCTCCTACAGCGCAGATGCTCAGCTCCACACAGTGATGGAGAAGAGTCCAGAGAGCAGCCCCACCACCAAGCCCCGGCAGGGTGCAGGGTTCCCCCAGCTGCCTCCGCCTCCTGACTCCTCCTCTGGATACACGCTCCCAACCTCCCAGTCCGGCCGGATCATTCTCCCCACTGGTGTCTACCTGGTCCCCCATCCTGAGCCACACTACGCACACACGCCCGGCTCCCACCACGCCACAGTTTACCCCGCGCTCGCCATGGAGAGCAGCCAGCAGCAGCAGCAGCAGCGGCGGCAGCAGCGGGGAAGCGGAGGCGGAGGGAGGGATGAAGCTGTGACAGAAAACGGACACCAGAATAACATTTCCTCGTTAAACTCCTCACAGCTCAGGGCTCAGGCAGCAGACAGGTGATGACGTCATTCCATGATATTTAATATTTAATGTAACGAGAGGTGGCTTCTGAAAGCCGTTCATTCATCTGTTTTTATCAGGCCTCAGCAGGAGGAGGAGTTTCACCTCAGCCAGAACAGAGTCCAGCTCAGAGCTGCTGCAGGGCAGGCCGAGGGTCGGACAGGGGCCCCGGACCCCCAGAACCACCAGGAACCTCACACTCACACTCACAGCTTCCACGGGTCCCATACTAACAGAGGCCCTGGACCTCATGGTCAGGTGCTCCAGGACCAGAACCACAGTTTCCATATTACCAACATCCAGTCGCCGGCTGGACCGAGGCCTCCGCCCTCACACGAGTGGAGGGACCCCTACACACCTGTCCAGACCAGGGCCGAGCGGAGCAGGTACAGAGGGATGAGGGGGTCCATTAACTTTACATATTCATGATAATAATAAAGCAGGTTGAGGACAGGAGACATGTCCTCCTCTGTCCCTCCCTACAGATCACTGGACCACACCAGCATCCACTCAGACCCAGTGACGTTCTCCAGACCTGCACAGGGACAGACGCCACCTACGCACTCCCCTGTTCACCCTCAGGCTCCGCCCACCTCCGTCTCCGTCCAGACTGCTCCTCGCCACCTCGCTGAGTCGCAGTATCAACAGTGGGACCACGGAGAACGGGACAAAGACGGGGAACACCCACTGACCCGCCTGGAGATCGCTCTGGCTGAGGTCCAGCAATGCGCCAGCTCCGAGTGCGTCACCCCCGCCAGTAACCATGGCAACAGGAGCCACGAGGATGCCAGCCAGGGGCCTTCCCGTAGTCTCTCTGTGTTGGAGAAGGTCAGTCGGTTTGAGCGGCGGGAACGTGCCGGGAAGCAGCGCAGTCACAGCACCAGCAACGCACACAACAAACTGAACCATCTCCAACGGGTAACTCCAACCACACTGTGACCATCACGAGCGTTAGCTGCTGAGACGAGGAGGTCTTCACGGTGTACGGCCTGATATGAATGAAATGAAAACCTCGACACTCTTTTCTGTTTCCTGACGATGACTCAGGTGACGGAGAAGAGCCGCAGCTCCACCTGTGGAGCAGATGACCTGAGACACATGTTGGAGAGAAGCACCAGCGTGAGCAAGGCCCACAGAACCATGAGCTGCAGAGGAAACAGCAGCGACCACATGAAATACAGGTAGAACATTGATAAGACACATTCATACAACATATTTGTACAGTCCAAACATGTCAGCTGTGTGTGGTGTCTGTGTGTGTGTGTGTGTGTGTGTGTGTGTGTGTGTGTGTGTGTGTGTGTGTGTGTGTGCGCGCGCTGCGCAGAGCCACAGCAGATCCCAAATCAGCTCTCCAGAGGAGCCGCAGCAGCTTCCAGCTGGAGGAGTCCAGAGAGGGGGAAAGCAGCAGAGACCTGCCCTGGAGAATGGACATCCAGGAGGTGGTGGGCTCCATGCAGGACATGTCCAACATGTCCAACATGTCCAACAGGTCAGGGTCTCTCAGTGGTGCAGAGTTTTTCTGACACCTTCGAGCCAGTTCCTGGATCATTTAAAAAGGACAGAGATCTTCTCTGGGTTCAGAAGGTCTTAGTGCTGAGTCTCTCGCTGTGTCCTAACATCAGAAGGTCTTTCTCCTCAGATCTTACAGAGACTCTGTGAAAGGTGCCCAGTCTAAGGTCCTGCGGTCCACCTCCTTCAGGCGGAGAGACCTCAGCTCCTCAGTCAGCCCTCCACCTGCACCTCCTCCTCCCCCCATGTCCTCCTCCAGCAGCCATCAGGCTCCACCCGTCCCTGCCAAGTACCACTCCCTGGAGAAAAAAGGCCCAAAGACCATGCCCAAACCACAGGGCGTCATCATCACGCCACAGTCGCCACCGCCGTTCACGTCCCCTCACACCCCGAAAGAGCGACACGTGGTCAGCCTGGACGTCAGAGGGCCAAGCCCCCCCGCTCTTCCCAGCGTCCCACCTGTAGGACCTCCTGCTCTGGTCCGCATCTGCGGACGCAAGCGTCTGATGGCAGAGCAGAAGAAACGCTCCTACTCTGAGCCAGAGAACATGAATGAGGTTGGTGTGTCGGACTCTGAGACTGCTGCCCTCTTCAGGCGTGGAGGAGGTAAAACAACAGTTCAAGGCATATTCCGCCCCCTCTTCTTCTTCTGTTGTTTACTGGCAGTTGACAAACAACTCTGAATAAGTTTAAACAAAGTCATTTCAAACTTCATGTCACGTTCATAATTAACATCATTCATTAAAGTGATGCTTCATAGTGCTGTCAGATCTGGGTCAGAACCAGCAGCTAACACACTGACCCCCCCTGCCTGTCAGAGACCAGCGTTGCAGATCGGAGGAAGATGTTTGAACTCGCGGCGAGTCGTGTTGGGGGCGGAGCTCCGCAGAACGCCACGTCGCGGCCTGAACTGCGGCAGCTGCAGCACGACGCTCTGGCAGAGTACGTGGAGAGGAAGCGAGGAGGGAGGAGTGGACCACGTCCTCGCAGTGCTTATCTACAAGCTGACGACAGCGGCCATATGTGTGAGTGATACGTAGATGAACACGACACACAACATGATGTAAACAATGTGGTCAGATGCTGAGACGCCCGTCTTTGCCCTCCTCGCTCCAGTCTCCTGCAGCCACTCAGAAACCCTCAGCCTCTCCTCTGCCTCCAGCCTGCTCTCCCTGCAGGACTCTGGTCCAGACAGAAGTCCGTCCTCCACTCATCCCCCCGGAACCGACCTGCGGAACCACCAGTCTAACCTCTTCTACCCGGGACGGGTGACGAGTCCGAGGCCCCCGGCACATCCGGCACACAGGTAACCACAACCAGACGCTGTGGTTACCTGTGGACAAACTCAAACTCGACAACTGGGTCGTCATGAAGCGTCGCACAAACCTTCACCACCAGATGAACTGTGGTAATGTACAGATATATGTTGACAGATATAATCATGATATTCTTCCTGGTTTTCCAGTGCGTGCCCGGAGCTCCAGGAGGCAGCTCTCAGCCAGCAGCAGGTTGAGGAGCCTCCAGTCAGCCTGGGACAGAGCCCCGGGTCCAAGCGCAGCTCGGGGAGGTCGGCTTCTGCAGAGGATCTCATCGAGCGATCGGAGGAGAGACAGACGACGCCACCACAACACCACCGCTCCCGCTCGTCCCCGACCACACAGACGGCGAACCAGGTATAACCCAGCACCTAGCATCTGGTCCTGATCCTCCAGGGTTCGACCACATTTTGTCATGAAGCGACATTTGGCGCCCGAGTCACACAGGAAATTCCTGGAATCCTCAGAGTTTCCTGTGCGGTGCCAGAGAGCCGGAGACGGTGGCTGGGCGCTGTCTGATGTGGATGAATGCAAAGATAACGAGCACACGTATACAGAACATACGACATAAAGTACATCTGTCTGCAGTGAAGTGCATTTTAATGTTTATCTGCGATCGGCGCGGCCGCTGTCACATAAACATCATTACAGTTCAGTCTCAGTGTCCCTCAGACCCTCTGTCCTCCGAGTCGGAAAATTTCATCCCATACGAGTCGCGTTTAAAGTCACTAAATTATTCTAACGATGATTTTTACCTGACTAACTTAAAGTATTTATATTCTTAAATTCAGTAGATTTGGCTTTTTCACCTTTATTACGATGCAACTCAAACAAGCTGTGTTGTGATTTAATAAACCAAAAAAAAAAAAAAATCCAATGGAAATCTAACACTAAAGTGACGCTCATCCCTTAAAGTGACAGACCTGTGTGTGTGTGTGTGTGTGTGTCTGTGTGTGTGTGTCTGTGTGTGTGTGTGTTGCAGGACATACCTCCAGCTGATGTCAGGACGTTGGGTGTGTTCACCTCTGAACCTGGAGGCTGCGATCAACCGGAGGACAGGTACTTCACACCTCCACTCGCACCATGTCATCATGTGACCAAACAGGAAAGAACTGAGGAAAGACAGGAAGTAAGGAATCAGTACTGAGATAGTGGCTTCAGGAGGCTGTGTGGCAGCTCCTGCAGAGGATGGAAGGAGTGCTGCTGGGAGAAGACCTGGCAGCTGGAGATCAGGGAGACGTGATGAGGAGATGTAGGATGAGGAGGACAGAGATAAGGAGTTCAGAGGAGGTGTGGGTGTCTGAAGACAGGAGGAGTGAGAGGGAGGGAGAAGGTCTCCCTGGCACCGGGGCAGGAAAATAAACAATAAAATACCAGCTTCACTCCACAGGGACTCATTTACACGAAACTGCTAAAAATGTAAAGGTCAGAGGTCACCTCAGGAATTCTGGGTCTGGGCTTTCACACGGATCTGTCTGTCGTCTGAATATAACCAGGACCGTGAACGCACCACAAGTCATTGCAGCTGTGAAGTCGGGGTCTGTCTGTATTCAATTATTGATCCATGTGGAATGTAAACATATTTTCCTCTGTTATTTCCCTCAGAGCTGCAGACATGTCAGCTGACAGCAGTGTCAACACCATCCAGCCTTCAGCGCCACCTCAAGGTCTGTAAACGTCATTAAAATCATTTGTTGATTCCTGATTTGTTGATGATTCATCGTCACATGATCCATGTTCGTCTCAGTGTCGTTACCTTTTCACCTGTTCCATCCAGGTTCCTCCTCCCACACTCCCGTCACCCGCAGGGAGCGACAGCGGAATGGCGAGCGACAGCGGAATGGCGAACGCCAGCGAGCCCACAGCACTTCCACCTTGGCGGCCTCTGTCGGTCTGCCCTGCCCCTTCTCCCCGCCCGGGCCTCAGGATGGAGGCGGAGCCGAGTGGCAGCTGAGCAGGAGCCTGGCCAACCTGGACGCCATCACCTTCCCAGACGTCCTGCACACCAGCACCAGCGATGGCGATGCTTCTGAGGGTGGTGTCATCATCTCTGCCGGCTTGAATGAAACCCTGGTGACAGACAGACAGACGAGACGCAGTTTGAGTGACGCCTGCATATTAGAGGACACAGAGAAGGACGTGTCCAGAGGGACAGCCTACAGTTTGGAGACGAGCGAGCGAGCATCAGAAAACACACAGCGCGTCTCACCAGCGACGCCAACACCTCCGTCCCATTCCCAGCTCCCAGCCCCACCAAGCACAGAAGAGAGCGGGAACATTTTCTTGTCTCCTTCCCCGTCCTTCTCTCCGTCCACCCGACACCTGTCCTCACTGAGGATCTCAGAGTCAAGCCTCTTCAGCTCCAACCACCACCAGCAGCAGCCGTCAGAAACGCCCACAAGTCAATGTCTGGAGGACTGCGATGAGGTGTTCCTCCAAAGTCCCGCCCCCTCGTCGCCTGCTCCGCCAATTCGAGAGACGAGCATCACGGAGGACTTCCCTCCCCCTCCTCCCCCCGTCGAGCTGGAGCCTCTGGGAAGGTTTGTTGTCTGGTATTGTTGTATTTAAACCTGGATTTTAAAATAATGATCATCATGGAACCTGTTTGTTGTATCATCCGTTCTCTTCCTGGTGTTCAGGTCAGAATTCCTGAGCAACTCCAGCATTCCCAACAGAGAGACCCCCTCCACCTCTACCGTGTCCATCATCAACACGCACACAGAGGCCGGGGACACCTTCAGCCTGGAGTACAAGCTGCTGCCTGTGAGGGAGAAGACACTTGAGGAGCAGCGAGTGGAGGTCCTGTCCCGACAGCTGGTGGGTACCTGCAGAGACCTCACTCTGACCCACATCATCACGTCTGCTGTTAAAGCTCCGCCCTCAACTTCTGTCAACTTCAATCTTCCTCCCTCACTGTTTCCAGGTTTTGCTGGACAGCTCTCTGGTGCCCCTCCTGGACACCTGGGGGACTAAATCCACTGTGGAGCTGATGAGGGAAATCTTCCCAAACAGCAAACTGGTTGATAAATTCCAGCGGCAGCACTGGAGCGCTCACCATGACCGGTAACAATGACACACGTGTGTCAACTATTTCACCGATATTTACAAATGATACAATCACTCAGACACTGAGTTCAATTATAGAATTAGAATCTTTCCTTTGTACAGAACAAAGATCGACAGATCATTATGTGTATTTATTTTTACCACATCAGTAAAAGTGGCTTTTGCTAAAACCAAGGACGGATGTTTGTGGGAACAAGTATTTCCTGTACATGACAAAGACAAACCTCTGCTGTCTCTGTCTCTGTCTGTCTCTGTCTGTCTCTGTCTGTCTCTGTCTCCGTCTGTCTCTGTCTGTCTCTGTCTGTGTCTGTCTCTGTCTGTCTCTGTCTGTGTCTGTCTCTGTCTCTGTCTGTCTCTGTCTCTGTCTGTCTCTGTCTCCGTCTGTCTCGACCTTTAAAGTCAGCGACACCCTGAACATTTTGTTCAGTGGAGGAATGTTTCCTCACAGACGTCAAACAGTCATCCGCTAATGATTGAAAGAAAAAACATTCTTTGACAAACCTTCGGCCAAAACGTTTTGTTGACGTAAATCTGACTGTCACCATCGTGCTGCGTTCATGTGCATGTTGAATGTGGTTTTTTTCCCCCTCGTGTTCTGGAGACGATACAAATGTTTTCTTTTGTTTCTAGTTTTTTTTTTTTTAGTTTTTCTAAATGTTTCCAGAAAAAAAACAACGTAATCTTTTTGCTTCACAAAGGAAAAAAAGAGGTAGCTCATCATCGGCCACTGGCTGTAAGGTGCCAGCTGGTGACTGTGGTTGTCAGGTGTTTATCAGTGAGGACAGGTAGGACCAGACGAACCTGATCAACAGATTTTATCAGGACGGATGCCTGTGACTTATCTCGCGTCCTTTGCACACTCACATCAATGGAATTTGATTTGGACAAAAAGGGCTCCTGCAGCAATAACAGTTGGACAGCACTGACACCTTGTGGACAGATTGGGTACAACAGGGGGACATGTCTGACCTGAGAAAACATGTATTTATTTTTTTGTATTTGAGTTTTCATGTAAACTTTGTAAAGCGGAGACTCGTCTACATCGACCTATTAACTCACAAGAGATGTTTTTCAATTGGTCTCGTTCCCTTCACAGAATCCAAGATGGCGTCTGTGATTCTGCTTTAGAGCCAGAGACCAATGGAGAGATGGAGACCAGCATGGACGTGGATGAGAGAGACCTTAACACCAGGAAGGTAAAACATATTCACTTAACTCTTCGCTTCAATCATCATTATTGTATTATTGTCATTACTATATACAATTCAAGTCAATTTTTATTTTGACTTTATTATATGTTTTAATTTTTAAAAAATTATTAAATCAGCTCTTTGGACAAGGACTTGTGCTCTGTTCATCCATGCTCTTCTCCATCAGCTTTTTTTCCCTAAATGTCACAACAGTAACATGTGAAAATACTGAGATTCACCGTTTCTCCTCCTGTCCTCCAGGTGGAGCTGTGTGAGGCCCTGAGGAGGAGCATGGAGGCCCTAAGGAGGGAGAAGGAGGTGCTGTGTGAGGAGCAGCGGCTCCATCAGGTGCTGGGTACGAGCATCGACGTGTTGGTACAGGAAAACCTCAGAAACAACGAGAGGGACAAGTACAGCATGTTCATCGGTACAGACGCACACTGTCAAATAACAGATGATGATGTCATCATCATGACCACACCTCCCATGAGGCTTTGCTGTTGTACCTGTGCTGTGTTGTGTTTGCAGGAGATCTGGAGAAAATCGTGAACCTGCTGCTGTCGCTGTGCAGCCGGATGTCGAGGATCGACAGGTCTCTGCACGTCCTGGACAGAGAGGAGAGGACAGAGGAGGACGCAGCAGAGGAGAGGGTGAGACAAGACACCGTGCATCTGTCTGTCTTCACCTGTCTGTCTTCACCTGTGCACCCAAACTCAATGGGCTTCCCCCAGTGCATGTCGCTTTCCCAACAATAAAGATAATGACAACAATAACAATAGTAATAATAAAGATGGCGGTGATAATAATAATAATAATAATAAAGATTACAATAATAATAATTATTATTATTATAACAATTATAATAATAAAGGTGGCGGTGATAACAATAATAATAAAGATTACAATAATAATAATAATTATTATTATTATAACAATTATAATAATAAAGATGACAGTGATAATAATAATAATGATGATGATAATAATGATAATACAGGAATCAGAGATGCTCTGACCAAAGAGCTGTAGTTCCCGTGTGGATGCAGTTTATAGGTAGCAGTAATAATAAAGCGTTGGAGTAGAACCTGAAGTGGTTTGGTCGTCTCCTCCTCCTCAGGGCTCCCTCCATCACAAACGCTCTCTGCTGCTCCGTCAAACTGAAGATGCCTGGGAACTGAAGGAGAACTTGGACCGGAGGCAGCGGGTGGTCCACGCCATCCTGTCTGGCTACCTCACCGAATCGCAGCTCCGGGACTATCGCCACTTTGTCAGCACCAAACCCTCCCTCCTGATTCGCCGGCGGCACCTGGATGACCTCATACGGCAGGGGGAGGAGCAGCTGACGCGGCTGGCGGAGAGCCTGCCAGTGGAGCTGGCTGAGGCTCACGG
Source organism: Trinectes maculatus (assembly GCA_016785345.1). Classification (NCBI taxonomy): domain Eukaryota; kingdom Metazoa; phylum Chordata; class Actinopteri; order Pleuronectiformes; family Achiridae; genus Trinectes; species Trinectes maculatus. The sequence continues at coordinate 17,171 of JAFBJQ010001257.1, forward strand.
CTGGTCGAGGTCCCATCTGTTGTCACCGCCGAGTCCAGTGACCTACTCCTCCACATTCTCACCATCTGTGATCCCAGCTACCACCCACTCAGTCAGGACCCCCACCGTGACATCACTGTGACGTCACGGCGATGGACAGGCCATGGCGAAGGGACGACTGGCTCCCTAAAACACTCTGAGCCTGAGTGATACAGTAAAGTGAAGGAGGACGAGAGCTGAGGCGGAGACTGTTCACACTGTGCAGGATTCAGACAGGAAGAAAAGCCCCCATGTGCCTGAACACTGTCATAGCATTCACAGACAGACATCACTCTGTCACCTCACACACGTACAGACAGACAGAGCCCAGGTTCTGACCTGCTCTGATGAACCACTCTGATGCTTCTGTCTGGGTCCAGAGCTCGTTGCACTTTTAGCTGTTTGACTACTAGAATTTACACTGCACCATAAAACCCATTCTAATTATTCCTCTGATTAAAGCCTTGACAAAAACAACACACTGATCAATCATTTAAATCAGACGTGCTGTTGATCACATGATTGATTTGACTGACCGGCTGTGTCAGGTGTTTGTTTATGAGTCATGTTACATCGCAATCATCAAATATTTCTAATGATCACAACCATGTTGTGACATCACGTTCTTTTTTTGTCGTTCGCCAGGTCACTGCTTAGTAGCAGGAGTCATTTTGTTTCCTGTTTGGACTCTGCAGGTCACAATATTTATTACATCATCAGAAGCTGCCGCAGTGTGTGGACTCTAATACAGTGCTACTTCTTCTTCTTTGTCTTTTTTTAAACATAGTCCTTTCACCTTTTCCAGTATCCAGACATGACAGCACACACACACACACACACACACACACACTCACACACACACACACACACACACGTTCTGCCTTCTGTTCTCATTATTGCCGCTTACATTACTGTTGATAGTTGTTTTTATTGTATTTTAGACATTTCCTGGTTCATTGAATAAAATTCAGTGTTTGCTTTGAAAGAAGATTGGAGAACTGCTCAGCCTGGTTTGTACAAAAACAGGCATTTTACATAAAGTAAATAATGTTTTCAGACTTTGTCCATCTGAAGTTATTCTACAAACACACTCACACAGACACACACACATTAAAACAGTCATTTAAAGTGACATTTGTCACTGAACCCACATATTGTAAAACATTAACTGGTTTGGAATCAGCTAGTTTAATTTAATTTAATTTAATTTAATTTAATTTAACATACATGTGGATGTTTTGGTATTTAAACTTCAAATACATTTATGAATTATATTTGGACAAATATTTCGGAGTCTATCAGCTGAACGATGTGCTGCTTTAATGTAGCGTCACCACAGAGAGGGAGGCTCGTTCACATAAAATCTCCATCACTTACGTCCACGTGTGTCCATGTATCCGTCTCCTGTCTGGACAGGAGGACACAGCCAGGTGTCAAACTGAGATTTATTCACTTCTCCTCGTCAGTCTCCTCAGGTGACCGTGACTAAAAGAGACATTCACACATATTAATGTTCACACATTCACACAGCATAAAACAATACAACATGAATCACAGCCGATGACATGATTATCATAGTAAAATGAGTTTAGTATTTAAACCTAATTAAATTATTAGTCACTTGTCTGGAATATTTCTGGATACCATAACTACTAGTAACAACAACAACAACAACAACAACAACAACCACAACAACAACAACAACAATAAGAAAAGCAGGAAGAAAAGGTAAAGAGGAAGAGAAGCAGTTGTGTCAATGTTCTGTTACAAAAAAAACACAACACATTTCACACAAAACCCACAAATTCAGCAAAACTAACTGAGTTACAACATGAGCTGTGGAAGAGATTCACATATAAACATCAACAAACATGACAAACTCCTTTAAATACAAATGATGTCAAACGTCTGCCTATGATCACGAAGAAATAAACACAAATAAACACACAGACAAACACAGAGGGACCGTAAACGCACCTGCTACAGCTGAATGTGTTTACAAGTCTCAGGAACTCTTTGCCGCCATGTTTGTGACGTAACCGCGCCAGGTGTGTTGATGCAACAGCACAGCGGGACATGTCTGCCCCCATGTGGCGAGTACGTGTAACTGCACGACATTTCGTCAAATACAAAACTCACAAAAACAAAATGAGATATTCAAAAACGAAACGTAATAAATGTGCGTGTGTGTGTTTTGGATGTGAATATTTAGAGGAAACAAGAACAGTCTCTTCAAAATAAAATAAAAAAAAAAATCACATTATTTATCAATATCATAAATGCGAACGTGCACATAAAAGTGTGCACGTTATTGGCAGACATCCGGGTTACCTGCAGGAATGCAGCGGCAGGTATGCAGCGGCAGGTGAGGCGGCGGTGGGCGGGGCTTGGCTCGTGTCCCGCCTCCTCCTCTCAGACCTTTGAGTCCGGCGGAGCAGGCGCAGCAGGAGCCGGGTCATGGCCGCGGATCTGTCTCAGGACGCGGTCCTGGCCTTCCTGCGGGGCCGCGGGGGGTCGGTGAAGAACTCCCAGCTGCTCCTGCACTTCACACACTACATCCGGGACCATGAGGAGCGGGACCGGAACCGAGAGCTCTTCAAGCGGTTCGTCAACACGGTGGCCACGGTCCGGCAGGAGGACGGGGTCTCCTACGTGGTCCTCAGGAGGAAGTACCGGGGACACGCAGCGGGGGGCGGGGGAGGAGGCTGCGGGCCGAGCGCCGGGCCCTCCCCGGACAACACGCACCTGAGCCCGGCGCGGCTGAGAGAGGCGACCGCACCCGCCCCGCCGGGACAAGCGGGGCCGAAAACAATCCTACCCGCAGCTGGAATTATTCTCAACAACAACAACAGCAGCAGCTGCAGCTCCTCTGACCTGGACCCCAGAGGTCAGGGGACAAAGACCCCCAGCCTGACCCCCAGCCTGACCCCCAGCCTGACTACACCCCCCGTCCCACAGCAGGGGCCAGGGTTCGGTCCACGTCCCGGGTTGACAGCAGTGTCTCCTGCAGTCAGACGCCTCGGGGGTGAGACCAGTCAGCAGGGGGCGTCCCGTCTGCAGCCTGCAGGAGACCTTCATCCAGAGCCTCCTCTTCACAACCGTCCTGGTCCTGGTCCTGGTCCTGGTCCTGGTCTTGGTCTTGGTCTTGGTCTTGGTCTTGGTCTTGGTCCTGGTCCTGGTCCTGGTCCTGGTCCTGGTCCTGATCCTGGTCTTGGTCCTGGTCCTAGTCCTGGTCGTGTCCACATCACTCCACGCAGACTCAGACACAGACACAGACCCAGCTACAAATCTGCCGTCTCTCAGGATGACGAGGAGGAGGAGGTCGATGAGGATGAGGGTGAGGGTGAAGGTGAGGAGGTCACAGTGAGGCAGGGCTCACCAGGAGGAGCGCAGCCCCTCCTGGTTCCTCTGGAGGACACGGTGAAGGCCATTTCCGCCTCCTCGCCGTGCCTTATGGAGTCACCTGCACCTCCCTCTGTCGCCTGCGCCTCCTCGCCTCCATCAGAGAGGATCCTCCCAAAGATCTATGTCCAGGATGTGGAACGTGACCCGCTGCCCCCCCCACCTGGCCCAGCGGCTCACTCCAGCAGACAGAGGCCGTCATCTCCAGACCTCGCTGAAGAGGCTTCACCAAACCACAGTGTCCTCCAGGACCGCAGATACGCACACGCCCCAGACCTCCAGCTCGAACCCGGGCCTCCTCAGAACCTGAGGACCAGGCTGTCATCCAGCCACAGCAGCATCTTCTCCCCCTCCTCTGATCCGGGCTCCTCCAGCAGCCGCGAGGATCTGCAGGTCCGAGCAGGTACGGCAACACGATTAAAGGATCAGTCCGCAGATTCAGTGTTTTTATGTTCACTGTTAAAAACGTGATGAGGACATAAAGGTGCAGGAATGAAATGATTATTATTTGAGCGATATTGATTTTTGTAAATATTGAAAGTAGAAATAGAAAGAGACCGGAGAGCAGGTGTGATGTGAATGAGAAGATGGTGGACTCTCTGTCTCTCTGCTGTGGCAAACAGTCACTGGACGGGGGAGCAACATCCAGGAAGCGCTCCAGCGAGCCCAGAGGACCAGGTCTGTGACGGACCTCGCCGACACTGAACCCACAGCAGCGTTCCATCGCTCCACTGACAATCTCCATGGCAACCAGGAGTCTACGCTCCACGTGTCGCCGTGGCACCTCTCGGCAGGTCAGAGCATTGTATTGTGTGTCAGGCGTGACACAGAGATGTGAGGCTACATGTCTGACATGTGAAAAATGTGTGTGTGTGTGTGTGTTTTGTGTTAACCTGTTGCGACGGTAACACACAGTCACACACGTACAGACAGATCCCACAGTGGAAACAGGACGTGAAGCAGTTTGAACTTCCCTTTTACAGCTCGGCTCGCTGTGTTTGTTTTTGCGTGTCCTCCGTTGTGTTACATCATGAAGGCCCTGCCTTTGTGACGCAGCCGGACTGGAATATGTGTAAATGTTTGTTCTGGCTCATTTATTGACCTTTTGACTTTGCCCCTCAGGTGACCTCTATGACAGCCGGCAGGACGCGGAGTCGAGCGAGGGCTCCGGCTTTTCCTCGCCCATGCCGCCGCCCGCCGTCGTCCGGCGCCTCAGCAGCCAGGTGAGGAACAGGATGTGCCTCAGTCTCGGGGCCGACCTGGACCAGATCCTTCAGGAGGAGGCCAGGCGAGGAGGAGGCAGCGAGGCGGCCCGACTCAATCGCCTCAACCTGATCTCCTCCTCGCTTTGCCTACGCTACAACCTCTCCTCCTCCTCCCTCTCCTCCTGTTCCACGCCCCCTCGCTGCCAAAGCCTCGGTGAACTTGTTGAGGGGGCGGAGCCGAGAGGAGCCAGGAGGAGCCTCCCTGCTGTCAGCAGCTCCTCCATCGCTCTGCATGAAGGATCCAGTCGGCAGGTGAGACCGACGTCACACCGTCACACCCTCCGTCCCCCCTCAGAATAATTCATCTCTGAGTTTCACTTATGACGTGTGTCCTGTCTCCAGTCGCTGGTTCCTCTGGAGCCCAGGGAACACACCTGGTTGGTGAAGGGCGCGGCCGGAGCCTGGCCCGACATCTACTCCCTGTTCAGAGAGGACTCGTCACTGCTGAACAAGCAGGACTTCATCTCCGGCTTCACGGTGCTGCACTGGATCGCTAAGCATGGAGACCACAGAGTCCTCAACACCTTATGGTATGCAGCATGTTGGACTGGTGTTCATATTAACCTGCTGGTGGCGCTAGCGGTGGCTGCTGATTGGGCTCATGTCTCTGTGCCTGTGTGGTTTCAGGTATGGCGTTGAAAAGGCCGGTTTGATGTTTGAGACCAACGCCAGGTCCACGTGTGGTTACACGCCTCTGCACATCGCCGCCATCCACGGCAACAAGAACATCATCCGACTGCTGGTGAACAAGTTCAGTGCGGATGTCAGGCTGCGGGACATGGCGGGGAAGAGGCCGTGGCAGTACCTGAGCACCACTGCACCGCTGGACGTCTTCCAGCTGCTGGGAGCTCCAGCGCGGGCCGCTCTGGGAGGAGGCGGGGGGGTCCGGAGAGAAGACACCAGCTGGGAGCAACAACAGCAAAGGCACCGCAGCCGCCGCCATCATTACTCCTCGGCTTCCTCCGGAGAGAGGCCGCTGACCATCGCAGGGACAGTAAAGGTCAAAAGGTCGTCGTCAATCGCTGCATTACTGAAGCACAAATCCCTGCTTCGGTTTCATGGACAGAAGTCTGACACCTCGGTTTAACACAACACAGCTGGGTCGGAACAGCTACACTCTCAGACACGCACTGCAGCACACAGCTGCCCTGACCCCTGACCCCTGACCCTGTATCCGCCAGGCCACGCACAGACATCACGCACCCACTGCTCCACAGCTCCCATGAAAACATCTGAAAACATTTTGTGGAGTAGTGTTAAAAGGTAAACGAACAGATCAAATGAAACAGGAAGTCTTATATAGTTCTTACACAGTTACCCTGTAGGCGAAAAGGAGTTTTTCAGAATAAGAGCCCTGTCAGATCAGTGTTTACAGTCAAGAATCATCACACACAGTTACCAGCGTGTCCAACGTACGTACACAACACGACTTTCACCTCACTGTGGATGAATGATCTCTTCTAACTCTCCGTGTGCGTTTCCCATGACGACAACATTTTTTAAAGTAAATCTAATACAGGCATAACCTGCTGCTGCGTTTTATCACCAGGTGTTGTGTTATTTTGTCCACGCTCCACACTAACACTGTCATGCTGTCATGACTTTTACTGCACACTGTTTTTGTCACAGTTAATGCACACACTGCTGGTCTGTTGTTGTTTTTTTTATTGATTGAACTACTATGTTATTTTCCGGCAGAGTTTTCTCAAAAGGTGTTTTTTTTTTTACCTGGATGAGAGAAACAAAAAAATCCTTCAGAGTATTATCGTCAAAACATTCATCGCTGAATAAAAGAAAACAACTGACATTGACATATTGACATGCTGTTGTTGGTTCTTTAAGAACAAACCATCAGGGTCATTGCAGATTTGCCTTTAGAGTCAAACTCTAACTTTAAGGCCTGTTCTACCTTGGAGCATATTTCAAAATAAAAGTGTTTATTTAAATGACCATGTGTGTAATCTCATACAGAAACTGGGGGAGGTGGGGCTTAACAGTGGCATTCCATTGTATGAGCCTGTGCTCTGTACAGGTACACAAAAAACACAAACACGTGACGTGAAGTTTCAGTAGATCATTCACCAGGCCTGCTGAAACCGGTGAATCTGCCCAGCGTTCAGTGTTCACACTGCTGATGACGCCATGTTCAGCCTGTGTGGAGACACAACAGGCTGATGGACATGTTGGCACACGACTGTGTGTGAAACCTGTGGAGCTTTTATTTAACGCTCAGTGTGGCTGTTGTGTTTAACTTTGTTAAACAACTGGTTCAACCTGTACTTTATTGGAGTTGCGTAACAACAGATGTCCCGCTCCCTGATCAAATGACTCAAGGAAAAGAAATCTATTTCTGCTCTCATCCTATATGACCGTGTGTGTTGTGAACTTTGACCTCTGGCTCCACTAATGTAGCCCATTAAATTCTCCCACTGGAAGTTCAGCGGTACGACAAGACAAGAATACAAATGAAGACAAAGAGCTTGTTGTCAGTTTTCATACCTTTTTTATCTCTTTATTAGAGCTGCCGTGGTGCGTTCAGGGACCTGGAGCAGCCACCAGCAGCCACCACAGCAGGAACAACAGAGCTTTTTGCAGGAATAAAAATATATTAAACAGAACTTCAAGAGATAAATACAGAGCAAGCTGTGTTAGCTTTTTGAAGACTGTCACTCATTTTCTGAATCAGCTCAGACACTAGCTCAGCACCCACATTTCTGTCGCTAACATTAATATTAAAATTCACATAATAACTCAATGTGGTTTAATTACTTGCGCAGATATAGGCTCACGCTGTAATGGCCTCTGGTTGCTTCACCACAGAAAACACATTTCCAGACAGATGCCCACCAGGGTCCAGTGTGAGGACGGATTCTGGATTTGACCCAAGCTGTTGTCATGGCAACAAATCCTCTGATTATTTTGGAGGAGAACTTGTAAATCACAGAGGAATTAGTGGAACAATTGAAAACATTACATCCTTCAGAGTTTTTGAGAGCGTCTGTTTTAAACTCTCAGGCGTGCCAGAGGGGTGGAGTTTACAGCAGTGGACTGGCAACTCTACTCACGGAGAACTTCTGTATCAGCCATTTTTCAACTAATGGAAGATAAGTAAGATGAAAAGTGAAGTAAACGATCGTTTGGTTTCTTTTTGAGACTCTGGCAGAGGGAAACAGACATAAAGAGCCTGAGAGACTCTGATTCAGTCACCATCAAATTGCACTTGACACATAATTGTCTCAGCTACATTTATACATTTGATTTAGACTCTGTGAAAGAGATATAAATAGTTATGTGAACATGCAGAAGAAGAAAAGACGACAATACAAACATAAATATGTGAAAAGAAAGCAGAGTTAAAAACAAATATAAGCTGACAAACATCTTTCACAACAGGACAGAGTGTGAGACGTGGTACAGAAGTCAATCCTAGTTTTTTTTTTGAAGGCAACTTTTTCTATTTATTCTTTTTTTAAACCTTTTTTGAGATTCTAGTTGTGTTAGACAAATAAATATCAATAATCAGGTATAGCAGCCGCAGGTTTTTTATTTTTTTGAATGTTTATGTTTTTTTGGGCTCTGTTTTCCTGCTGCAGGGCATGATGGGAACTGCTGGTGTCTGAACGACTCAGGGTCACTCTGGGGTCATTTAAACTGAAACCAAAACCATTTCAAACGCCGACATCATCCGCATCACTGCAATCTTTGTAGTATGACGTTTCATGAAAGACAGTGACATAGACGACCTTTTCTCTGACAACTGTGATGTGCAACCTTCAACTGACAGGGTTTAATTTGAAAGAGGAGCAGGAAGGATGATGTCAGCGTTGATGTGGTTTTGGTGAACAGCTTCCTGTTTGGTCTTCAGGAGGCACTGACCGGCTGAAGAGGCGGGCAGGGGGAAGAGCTGCCTTCCTGTCGGGACAACAGGACACTGCAGCCGTTCAGACCTCCTCCACCTCCTCCTGTCGTTAACCCCCCCGTCGCAGGTGCAACCCCCTCTTGGTTGGTGATGGTGGTGGTGACATCTTCGTTGTAGAGGCGTTTGATGCCATCGAAGAAGTCATCAACCTCCATCTCTTCCACCTGAACACAGAGACAGATTTACAATCTGACTGAGGTCCCAAACTGACAGTGCTGATTATTTTCATTATCAGTTGTTCTCTTGATTACTTTGACGACTCAGCGTTTCAATAAGCAGTCAATAACACGACGGATATTTGTGTATGTGTAGCTTGGAAATGAGAGGGAGAGGGTGTTACCTTGCGCTTGGCAGAGGCTTTGTAGCGTAATGTGACCTTCTGCAGGTGGTTACGAGGGTGGTAGCTGGTGGGTGGGGAGAGCAGAGCCGGGACACTGCTGTCTGTGGAGGAGGAGATGGAGCCCCATGACTGCGGACTCTCCTCCTCCCCCTCAGCAGAGGTCTGCGGCTGGGCCAGGGAGGTGGTGACGAGGGTGTGGTCCCTGAAAGACTCGGTGGTAGAAGCGTTGGTCCCTGGTGAGTGAAAAAGTTACTTTAAGAGATACTTTAAAAACTATATGCAAACTTTTTCAGTAGTAGGTCATCAAAACATTGTTGAACAGAAAATAAAATAAAACCACATATTTTCAACTCTGTGGAAAAAGAAGCCTAAAATACCCCTATTACAACATGACTGCCAGGAGGTGTTCTTCTAACTCCACACTCCCACGTCCATTCATCATCTACTGTAACTCTTCTTGTAGAAGGTGCACAATTTCAGGCACACGGCTCCCTCTAGAGGCGTTAAGGGCCAAATACGACTCTCTCACGTTAGCTATGGTAAAATCTGTGGAGTTTTCTATAATTGTACCCAGTGTGCAGCAGGGGAGTGTGGGGTCCTGGGCCGGAGGCTGCATGGTGGTTTGGCTTTGCAGGGGTTGGTAGATGTAGACAGTGTTTGGAGGCAGGGAAACTCTCTGTGTGGACAGACTACGAGCCACCAGCTCTCGACTCCGGATCAACTCAGAACTGTCGACCTGATAGACAGTGAGACAAAGACAGTGAGACCAGTCAAGAAAGGCACTGACCGCTCATCCAACAATGTCATCATCAGTTTAACCCATCACCCAATAACAACAACTAAAGTTGGTGTTTTAAAATGCTTGTCATTCATGTTAATGAATGGCAGGAGGAGGGGAGAATAGCCTGCTCTGGAGCAGGTTACAGGTTACCATGACGATGAAAACTGAGCTCTGAAGGTACCTCACAACACACAGAACAAAGCTATCGGTTAGTCACGGGATCCACTCTGACCAATCAGAGCTTCCTGCTGCTGTACAGCTTGTACCAAGAAACAACAGAGAGGCAGTCTGGTACCTTGCCCCTCCTCAGCAGGTCAATGGTTAGAGCCAGCCAGTCAGGACAGCAGGTCTCCAGCTCCAGGGTGATGAGGGCCAAGGCCAGCATAGATCCTCTGAGCTACAGGAACAAATGAGGAACAAACTCATTCAGGTGGAATCTTCGTTTTGTGTGATAAATAGACCTTCAATGTGTGCGTACCTGCATAAGTGTGTGGTCAGCCAGACAGCGGTAGAGTCTCTGTGTGAGCAGGGCGAGGTGCTGAGAGCGGTTTAGTCCCAACACACAGTCCAAAAACCCTGAACGACACGACAACACCATCGCATGGAACTGTGGGAGACGGAGAGGAGGAGGCTGGTAAAGAACTAAAGGTGGACCCGAATTTACAGATGTTACAAATTTATATCAAGCAGAGCGAGTGTGTGTGTGCGTGTGTTTGCATGTGTGTTACATACAATGTGCAGGAAGTCCAGAGCCGTGGCAGTGTGCAGGTCCCAGTTCAGTTTGTCCAGGACAATCCTCTCCATCCTCAAGATCTCTGACGGAGAACAGCCACAGCTGCTGGAGGCAGCCAGCTCCTTCAGAGAGGGCACACACTGACACGCACACGCACACGCACACACACACACACAGAGGATAGACATCTCAGTGCACTGTGACGCTCACAAAACATTGACAGTATTATCATTGTTTGTTTTGTGCTGTGTATTGTGTTGTTAGTGTTCACCTCGTCCTCCTCACACGTCTTGGCAGCCAGGAAATAGCAGGCGATGGCGATGCAGCGCAGGTACTTGGGACGAGCCTGAGGACAAACAGTAATGAAGTGTGAAGTGTTGAACTGACCACGTAGAAAATGAATCAGATGACACTGTGCACATTTAAAGGTTTGTTGTCGACGGCTTGTTTCTATGAGTTCCCATTTTTCCACTGGTCTACAGGTGGCAGTAGAGCTCCAACCAAGGCAGAGAAAAAAGAGACTGAGGAATAGTTTGTATTATAACACAATGGCTTTAGGGGAGTAACACTGAAACTCCACCTTTAAGACCCTGTTAATTTGATTCCTGTTTCAAACATCGTGGTAAGGAAATTAATCTATTTATCTACCTATCCATCTATTCATCCATCCAGCCATCCAGTTGTCAAGTACATAAAGCTCAGTGTGTGGTTATTAATGTTTCCAATGCAGTTTCTTCCTGTTTATTAAAAAGCATCCATCAGCAGTCAGGATTCTCACACATTATATAGCATTTTCCAATAAAGAACAAAATAATTCCGCTCTTGATAATCCTGGAACATTTTTAATCCTGAGAGAAACTCTTCCTGACAGAACATTCAGGACACTTCCTGTTCCTGTTCTTATGTAAACACAGACAATCAGCTGTGAGCCTTCTCTAATCTTCATATGTTGAACCCAAAGCTTTCGCCAGTCAAAAAATGTTGGATGTGACTGAATGAAAGAAACACTGAAGATGTTCCAGACACGTGTATGTTAGTAGTGTAGCATTAGCATATAATTTCTTTACCTTGATGGGGACGAGGAAGCGGTCCAAGATGCTAACAGCTAACACCAGTGTCTCTGGGTACAGCTGTGACCGGCTGTGTAGCTCTGTCAACCAGCGCACGGCTTCGTCTCGCTGATCCGGGGAGATGTCTGTATCCTACAGCAAACAGCAACACAATGAGCCATGTATTTGTGCAGACTCGTTTCAGTCTACATACATATCTGCCTTCTGTCTTTTAAAAACAGGACGTTCACAAGAAGAGTTTCTTTAACAAAACAAGCTACTTTTATGTTCATTAGAAAACATAACACACATTTACGACTTCCTGTATCTCTGTGTCCATCTAAACCAAACATTTCAACAGCCAATCCTCAGAGAGACTCGGGTTTACAGCCAACACAAGGGAACCTGTTTGAAGACAGATGTAAGAGGACACCTCCAAACAAAGAAAACAGTTTGTTCCCAGAGTTCCCTCTGCTCTTATCTCTCTTCAAGATTGCCATACTATTTCAGGGCAGTGCTTGGCCTGGTTTCTAAGCAGGGCCAAACAGGGTCAGACAGGACTTACTTAGTGTATCACCTACTTCTAGATGTTTAGTAAAGATCACGTAGAGGCTTTGGTGACTGGTGCTCTTTAACAAAGTGCATCTGAAACCAGATTAACAGCTGTTTCCATCCTGAATTATCTTTACCCCAAAAATTCCAGGAATTTAAATTGTTGTCTCACAGCTGAGATAATTCATCCACTGACCTACTAGTCTTCTTCAGAGGCTTCAGCTGAGTGAAACTATTATACCGCATTAAAGGTGTTTCATAACATGTAGAATCTCAATTTCCCATTTGACTGTTGGCTACATGTCAGGGCTGCTGCTGAGGCGGATCATTTAAAACCACCAGTACCAATGACTAGTACATCGCTACGTTACTGTTTTTATTGGTCTAAATCTATAGTAAGCTGTGATAATATCTGATATTTCCTGACACTGATGCACACATGTCAGATTAGTCTGAGTTGAAATGACTGTTTCGGTGTGTGGAGTGTGAAAGATAGGACTACTCGTGGGGGTCAAAGGTCAGAACACAACTGACCCAGTTATCCAACTAAACTGCAACCTGACACTGTTCAGCCTCTCTCGTCTAAGGTGTCTGAACTAAAGCCAAATGGCCTGCTTCCAGCCCGTCTAAATCACGACAACAGAAAGAGTGAACCCAAAAACAGTCTCCACCTCCTCCTGAGTCTCTGCAGGGGTATGAGGCCATTACAATCCTCCCCAGTCAAGCCCTGCTACAGTCTACAGCTGAGGTGTATGAAGGCCATGGTCACTGTTTACTTTAAATGTGCTGATTAAGCTACCAGCTGAATCACAGTTGCTGTAGTGTTCAGATATTTGTCTGACTGCTGTCTGTTAACTATTAACTATACTATTAACTTGTCAGAGGTTGTTCAAAACTAATGTAATGAAATAAATAAATAAACAACAGCTATGAAATTTCAGACTGATGACAAATGAAAATGATGACGTAAAGAGATCTGATGAGGTGTGACACACACACACACACACACACACCTTTAAACTGGTTATAACAAGCAGAAACACACACAAAACCACTGATCAGTGGTGGTGTTACCATGAGGAAACATTATAGGAATACAGCGCGTAGGTACGGTGTAGTTGCTGTCCCACACAGCAGCACCAAATGAATTGTATTTTGTCACCCAGAGATGAATCGTCACCTGTGAGGAGGGCTTCTTTGGCACGTAGACCTTCCACATCTTGGCTTCCCTAGAGGCAGCCTTTTCCAAAAGAAAAGACAGCCTCTGGGGTCCCCAGGGTCCGGTGGACTTCATCCTCTCCTGCCCTGGTTGAGCCTACCTCCTCACTGGGTACAGCTACCTGCATGGTGACACATCACAATCACAACAATCATCTCAACACGTACTGCAACTCATCAAGTCCCTAAAGTACCCATCAGCTAGGTTTACAATCAAAACAAACAAAAAAACAGAAAAAGATGGTGCTGGCTTAAATTTCTTTACAAGGCTTTACAAGTTGTGTCAAGTGTTTTGATAAAACTTACATTTTTATGTCTTGAACTAAAAGTCCAGTGAACAAAGGAGATGCATTCAGTGTTCTAACTCATCAAAATAAACCAATGTATTAATGCTCCCATCAACATAAATTGGGGACATGAGGATTTTATATATATATATATATATATATATATATATATATATATAAATTAACAGTTTTCAATGTATTTACCAGAAAATGTGTTATGTTGACTCATATAAATAACAACATATACAGAATTGCATTCACTGTCATACAGGATAAGAATCTATTTTCCACCATTAGATCACTAGCACTAGCAAACTATGACATAATTTAGAATGACAGTAAAGTCGTAAGATAAACACACCGGGGGGATTAGTTGATACAGGGAAATAAACATTCTAATCGTTGTGTTTGTGCAGTATTGTGTGACCATTGTATGACATAAACTTCATTCATTTAGCGTTAGTTGACATTAAATGGCTTACCATCCGGGAAGCTAGCTGACTGTAGTCAGACCAGTTAATGTCTTCTAAGGGACAAAGCTAAACTAAGCTAACGGATGGTTTTACCTGTGAGTACCTGAAGTACCCACTGTGTTCAGGGAACCACCGAGCCCCCCGGAGCAGGTGCATATCCCACCGTATGCTTTCATTATTACCCTGTATACGACTATTTCCGGGGATGGAGCTAATTCGACATTCTGTCCTTACAGCTGCGTCGCTAGCAACTAGCTGGCTATGTGCGATGGTTTAGCCGAGGCTAACGACTAAGTGCTGTAGATGTGGGTCTGTGCTCCCGGTCAGTGTCGGCTAACACGAGCCGGAGTGAGTGTTCACGGCGACAGATGAGCTAACTCCACGGCACGGCCATTTAAACGGCGGTCTCAGACCCAGACATTAGACGCAGCCCGGAGCCCGAAGCCTTACCTCCCCTGCGCAGCGCAGAAACCCACAGTTGGATTTCATCCGGTCCTCTCGAGTCAAGGCTAAATTACAGGGTGAAATCGGGACCCGTTCTCCGGTTTAGTCGTCCATCTTGGCTTCCATGGTGCTTTGTGCTGGGGGAAAAGGGGTTTTCCGTAAAAATATATAAAAATATAATAACGGAATATAGACCGTTGCGTCTACTTCCGAGGGGGGGACCGGGGGGGAAGAGAGACGGGAATAGGCTCCGCCCCGTTCAGGAAGCAGGGGAGGACAAAACAATTGTAGAATAGTACCGTTATATTTTTGTTATGTATAGATTGTATTGTGCGGCTGATTTACTTTATAAAAACAGTTTATCACAAGTTTCCTCATAGTATTTTTTATCACTCTATTATTTCACACTTCAGTCATAAAACGTAGAGTAACGTTAACACGGTTTTGTGAATTAATTGATTCATATTATTACACGAGTCATATAGGTGGTTGTTGTTGTTGTTGTTGTGATAATTGTATTAGTTTAAGTTTTGTTGTCGGTTAATAAATAAGACTCTACCAAAAGGAAGACGTAATGCCAATATTGCGTCAGGGCTCTAACAGACATCAACCAATCGAAGTACCCAATTTTGGGCGGACTATTTGAACGTACTCAACTGTAGCTCGCTGATTGGGCAACGTTAACGTCAATCAATGCGGGAGCGTCTCACATGACAGATCTAGTGTATTTCTATTCTAGTGGCGTTTACGGGTCGATTGATGATCGACTATGGATCCTAAACGCTAACTGGCATCCGCCAGTATTAGGAATCAAGTCAAATGTAAATCGATGGCAAAATATTTCACAAAAGCATTCATTTGTACCGTTAAAGTCGAAAGGGGGTGTGTTCCATTCTGGGAGTCGAGTCTGCAATTGGTTGCTGCTGTGTGACGTCGACACGTGGGCGTGAGCGTTAGAACATCAACAAAAGAGAGAGAAAGAAAAAGACGAGAAGAAACAGGACAAAACGCCACAGCAGACACAACAGAGATGTGGATTTAACTGACAAAACAGGTAGAGTGAGCATTTTAACATCCATTTACATTATTCTCCGTTAAACTACACACGGGAGTATTTGTTGGACTATATTTGGGGTTTCTGCCAACGGGGAAAGACAGAAAGAGAAGAAAAAAACAGATGGATATGTGAACGATGAACTTAATGATAATATCCATCACCAAAAGCTTCAGACTGTCGATTAATTCACGATATAATTATGCTTTAGATGTCTGTGCTTCTCATAAAATATGTTTGAATCGAAATTTCGACAAAAATGTTGTGTTTTCTAGTCTGTCTTTATGAGGAAATAGACACTTAGCTAACCGACTCTTTCCATTTTCAAACTGTGGATTAAAAAAAATTTTTTTTGAAAAGACGACTTTACTCCAAGTTAACTGGTATATTTTTTTCAGTGTACGATGTTTCCTTGTCTGTTGTCGTTTCCTTGGATCGGACTCCTCTCGACCTTTTTTTTTTAAACCTCGGTAAACGTTATGCTAACAAGGAGAAACGACCACATCCACTTTTTATTCGGCCAATTACATTACTATAGCAGCGTTACCAGTAAAAACAGACGCTTTTTGTGTTGCACAGTATTATTTCACAGCCATTAGAGGCCGGAGGAATGAAAAACAACAGCCCCTCCCCCCGCTCCAGCCACAGAGGATTTTAAACGTTAGCTAGCAGCGGCTAATGTTAGCTCTGCGCTTCCCTTCAGCTAAAACGATAAAACGGAGGATTTGCAGCCGTGTGCAATGTGTTTCTGTGTGATGGAGGTTGTTTATTAACTGGCAGAACGTTGAGAAGTGGATGTTTGTCGGTCAGAGGACAGAGGGCGTCACCGGGGGGAATGTGACACCGGAGCCCAGCTGAGCGCAGGGGGCTGGGCTCTGAGCTGTGACCCCTGTTAGCACCGAGTCAACACACAGGAGCCGCACAACCTTTAACCAAACATGGACATTAAACAGACAAAACCAGGTTACAGCTATTCTAGTAGACTTAAATATGCCTGTTTATATGAGCATATATCTGATTTTTTAGAAAACGTTGGATGTCTTGATAAACCCTGCACATTGGCTCATGGCACTGAGCTGGACCCCTGTGTTTTCCTGTTTCTCCAGTGTGTGAATACTGTTGTAAAAAGGAGAGATCACGTCTTCCTGTGCCGCCTGAGACATGGACGCCTTCAGGTTGATGAAGGAGCTGAGGGTGAATTATGAGCAGGAGGTTCATTATCTGCCCAAAGAGACAGGACTCAGTCTTATTGAATCCACTGCACGGGTGAGTACGTTTAACACAGGAAACCCCCGCACTTCCTTTTCCTTTAATAACTGTACCTTATTAGTGTTGTAGCAGATGAACCAGGCTAATTGGCAGCATATCTTTGTTCTTCAGGACGACAGTCGGATCTCAGCCAAGTGTAGAGATGCCAAAGTGGAGGACCTGTGGAGTCTGACCAGCTTCTTTGGTTACAGCACACAGACCTTCGTCCTGGCTGTGAACCTGCTCGACAGATTCCTGGCCATGATGAGGGTAGGAGATTTTTACACCTGATAGGACCAGACACATGACACCTTAGACAGTCGGCTCACATCTTTTCTGACGTGAAAACCAGGATTGGTCATCAAGTCGTTTTCTAACTCACCTCTCATACCCCTC
Organism: Trinectes maculatus; assembly: GCA_016785345.1. Taxonomy (NCBI): domain Eukaryota; kingdom Metazoa; phylum Chordata; class Actinopteri; order Pleuronectiformes; family Achiridae; genus Trinectes; species Trinectes maculatus. The sequence goes on from JAFBJQ010001257.1 coordinate 34,350, forward strand.
AGATCCAGCCAAAGCACCTGTCCTGCGTCAGCCTCAGCTGCCTGCACTTGGCGGCCAAGGTGACGGAGGAGGAGTGCAACCTGTCGCCCACTGATGAGCTCATCCGCATTGGACAGTGCAGGTTCACCGTGTCCGACCTCAGTCGCATGGAGAAGATTGTAGCAGAGAAGCTCAACTTCAAGTCCAAAGCCATCACTGCCTTAACCTTCCTGCACCTGTACCATCAGATCACACTTTCACACTCCACTGACAGGTGAGATCACTGTGTGCAGGAAACCACAGCAGGCTGCAGTTACTCTACTGAACAAGACAAGTTCCTTTTTTCACTGATCTGATTGGCAGAGCTTCTTCGCACCATTTTATATTTGTCACTGTTACACAATGTAGGTCAGCATTCCTCCTTCAGCCGACACCTATGTCTGATTGAAGTGGACTGATTAGATCTGTTGTCACCTGCTGCTGAAACAAATATCTCATGCTTACATAATCTGTGCAGTCATTGTCACTAGTAATTATAGTGTGTTGTTTTTCACCCTGCCTGAAATTAAACCTGTCTCTGTTTCTATGAACAGGAAAGAGACTCTGAGTCTGGAGAAGCTGGAGGCTCAGCTCAAAGCCTGTCTCTGCCGAATCTCCTTCTCCAAAGCAAAGGTAGGAATTCAATGCAAAGGTCAGCCTGGACTACAGCAACTCCACTGTCACATTCATTTCTCAAAATCACTCTGTGGGTTTTGCTACTTTGACAAATACTGTTTACGTGTCTCCATCCAGCCGTCCGTCCTTGCCTTGTCTCTCCTGAGGCAGGAGATCGGAGCCGTCCATTCGGAGGACATGTTGGAAATAGCTTATCACATCCAGAGACACCTGAAGGTACAACAACACCCAGTCTGTCTTTACTTCTCTTCAGCTCATCCTGGGGAAAGTACCTGATGTAAAATTTCCCCCAAACATACAACAACAGTGGCATCATTCACGACAGCAGCTCTGATGAAATAATTCACTGGTTTCATTAAAATGAAAATGAAATGTTAGCATAAGCTCACAATTACCTGAATCGGCTGAACAGGAAACCATTGTTAGACCAGTTCAGACTGAGAAAAGGTTTGACAACCTAAGCGACCTCTCAGCCCACAGGCTGACGTCTTCAGGCTGAGATTCCAGTCTCTGGCTAAATGGGAGCAGAGTAAACATTGGACTGAATTGACTGGACTGAGTTGTCCAAAAATATTTTTCTTGAGTTTACCACTGTGCTTATGTCAGAGACACAGGTTTTAAACCTAGTTTGTCTGGACCTCCTGACCTTAGAGCAGACGCCTGCTTTTTGTTTCGTTACTGTCAAGCTACATGTTATGTAAGTGGTAAATGTGTAATGTACCGATGTCAGGTTACGTACAGGGCAGGAGGCCAAACGGCTAAACTGAACTGCTGCATTTGGTCTCAGATTTCAGACGGCGAGCTGCTGCTGTGGAGCGACCGCGTGGCTCAGTGTCTGTCAGATTACGCCTCTCCAGAGTGCAGCAAACCCAACCACAGGAAGCTGCAGTGGATCGTGTCGCGGCGGACCGCCCAGAACCTGCACAGCTACCGCAGCGTCCCGGAGCTGCCCACTATTCCTGAGGGAGGCTGGGACGAGAGCGAAAGGTCAGAGTCCCAAACACACAGGGCGAGACGCCAGAGTTACACCTTTCACACTTAGAGACTTAGTGCAGGTACATGATCACATCGATCATTTGGTTAATTTGGGAGCTCAATTAATAGTCTCACTCAGTATCACTGTTACTGAATTACTGGACACTGATGTTGACGTCAGACTGAAATCATGTGACGACTTACTGGAAAAATACCAAACACTCCTGATGTCAGCAGCAGAAAGAACTACAATAAAAAGAAATGTTGCAACATGTTCTACAGCAATGAGATACAAACGCAGTTCACTTTAAAAAAAAATAGGGAAATGAGGAAGCGATGACTGTGCAACACACAAGTTTCTGTTGTGTTGTAAAACCCAGCTGAGTGTCTCAGCTTTTCATATCTCTGAGCAATGACTGATGGCATGTGTGCGAGTCACTGGTCACGTCCCACTGACACACACCCTTTTCCATGACGTCACGCTGCCTGCGAGAGCCTCGCCTTTACGTAACACGGGAAAAGCAAACATGAAAACTCCTCGTAAACAGAACAACAGAGTCAAACTTAACCTGAGGGTTCTCAAACATTTACTCTTTGTTTTCTAATCAGATGTTCAGTGACTGAGTCACAGGTAATCACCAGTCAGAGCATGAGGTCGGCTAACTGACAGTTTGAAACGCCGGAACTGTTCTTTACACCAAATCGTGAAAATTGTCCTCAGCTGCTCATCGTGAGCCTGAGACGTGACCGTTAGTTCATCCATTTTTTCATTTCTCTGAGCAAAGACTGATGGCATGTGTGCGAGTCACTGGTCACGTCCCACTGACACACACCCTTTTCCATGACGTCACGCTGCCTGCGAGAGCCTCGCCTTTACGTAACATGGGAAAAGCAAACATGAAAACTCCTCGTAAACAGAACAACAGAGTCAAACTTAACCTGCGGGTTCTCAAACATTTACTCTTTGTTTTCTAATCAGATGTTCAGTGACTGAGTCACAGGTAATCACCAGTCAGAGCATGAGGTCGGCTAACTGACAGTTTGAAACGCCGGAACTGTTCTTTACACCAAATCGTGAAAATTGTCCTCAGCTGCTCATCGTGAGCCTGAGACGTGACCGTTAGTTCATCCATTATCAATTTATATTACGGCAAAAAATTAATAAACAAACTTTCATTTCAGTAAAAAATTCCAACCGCTAGACTCTGTTGAGTTCAAACTTTAGATTTAAGGTCAGATTATTTTCAGTGGTTTAATGAATGAAAGTGTGTTTGAGTGTAACCTGTGTCTCTGTGTCTCTGCAGTGAGGACTCATGTGAGGACGTGATGAGTTCAGGTGAAGAGTCCCTCAGCAGCTCTCTGGGCAGTGATGCAGAAGGAACGTTTTTCCCTCTGCACTTCCGCAGCCAAAAACAACGCCAACACCTCCACGCCTGAGCCTCCGCCTCCTGTGCCCCCGACCTCTAACCCCTTCACCTAGATTTTTTTAATTTATTCTGTAATAAGCTCCGGTGCTTGTGGAGAATTGCATTAACTGGCAGCTGAATGGTCTGGATTCTTCTTGTAGATGTGGTAGATTTTAGTTTGTAGATGTGTTGATGCATGTTGAGATGTCACATTCCAAGATGCAAGTCGTAGCGGTGCTGTTTGGCAGATGGACTCTGGTTGAATGGATGCAGTGGTGTTCTGATCAGACCAGAAACCATCGTGTTGACTGGAGAATAATTTGCCAAAACGTGGTGATGTTTATTTCATAATGTTTTTTGACTGTTAATAATCTAAGACTGTTTTTCATCAGGGTAAAAATAAGTTTTTGTTTTGTACAGAGGCTGAGATGCCTCAGTGTTTTGGATCTTTAAGGACAGTTATTCTCAAAAAGAGACAGATAACAAAATGTCACACTTGGCGTGGGAATAATGAATTAATAATTTTCCTGAGACTTAACTGTCAACCGTTCATCATGTTTCTGTGGTAAGAAGTTGTCCCTTCTTGAGATTCATAGAAACTGTTTGGCAGCGCCGATCCTCTGTACAAAGTTTAATTTGCACATTTTCTTTTTCAATTTCAAGTGTTAAATGGTAAAACTGGAGTTTTTGTCTGAAGAGAGTTGGAATGCGTTTGAGATGCTGAGTTTTACGTGAGACTTGTAGTCGCCTCAGATAAAACCTTTTATAATAATTGTGTGTTCGTGGAAGCGTGTGACCCTGGTTTAAATTAAAGTTGCCAATTTTACGATGTAGCTTAATAACTCGTTGGTGTACTGAACCTGTTTTAGAGAGAGAATGGTGAACGGAACAATGTAAACACTGACCCGGTGTCAAAAAAAAAGTCTAAAAATGTAAGAAAATGTTAATACAAAAACATGTAAAACTGTAAATGATGTACAAAAAAATGTTAATAGTCCTTTGTAGATATTAAGTTATTTAATCTTTTTCTGTAACCTGTTCTGAAAAAGAAAATCTTATAAAAATGTTATTTTTAATCTTTGGTCTCAGTCTTTTTCTTGCATCCTGTTTTAATAAGTGAAGAGAAGCTGCTTGAGGACAATGTGAAAGGTGATTGACACAGTGACGTGTCAGGGACCAGCAGAAGTCCAACACACGTCTTACTGCAGAGCATCACAAAACGTATTCTCTACATATCTTATTCCTTCATTCTTCCCATGTCCTTTGAGTTTTTGACTGACAATCCTTCCCTTGTTCCAATTACTCTTAAATACAAATCCAAGCCTTAGTTACGTTTTTCTTTTTATTTAGGAAACTGGTTTGGTAGTATTTAGGAATGCGAATGTAGAAAATGTAGAAAAATATTTATCACAGCCTCTGAGGCGTATATACTTTTAACAAAGTTAAAAAAAAACAACAACTGGGGACAGAGATACCACAAAACCCAGATTCTACAGAAGCTCAGAACACACACAGACTTCCTGTTGTTTGAGCCCATCAGAGGTTTGTCTGGTCTGAAATGCTGGAGTTTTAAAGTGAATTATACTTTAGACTGTAGCCTGTACTTCTTTAATGGTCCAGATCTTACTGGTAATGTCACAAATGTCTCAAACAAAACCTGGATCGGATCTGAGTCCTTCAGCTGAGTCTGTGCAGAACTCACCGTTTCACTCCACAACGTAAACTCATGCTCAAACACCTGCTGAGTCACCTGGTGCAAAAGCACTGTCAAAATACTTTACCCATCAGATGCACACACAAACCATCACCATAGCAACACAAGCCATGACAACAAAACAAAGATAATAAATTCTGCTCAGTCTTACCAAACAGCCTCAGGGCGTCTTCAGGGATCCAGTTTCCAGTGACTTGATTAGATCCAGTGTTCAAATCCAGTGTAATTTCAGTCCCAGTTAATAAAACCACTTAGGATCCAAACTGAAAAAAACATTCTTTATATTGGAGCCTGGGTTCATTCCTATTCCTTCAAATCAAAATCCCATGCGAGACCTTTTCTGTTTGGCCTGAGACGTCCGTGATGACTGCGACAGTCCCAGTCGACCCTGTGAACCCTGGGAGACGGACGTAGACTGGGACAAACCCCCTGACCGGACAAAGAAGTCCTTGGACCGGTTCATCCCAAGGCTCCTCTGAGGGACAGACTGTGGGGGAACGCTGGTCCTCTCTTCCTGGATGTTCATGGTCTCCTGTAACAGCACATCCTGTAAAACAGACCAGAAATAGATCTGAGTATAAAGTTGATGTCATAACGTCACGACTTCCAAAACAAATAATGATTTTATGTGTTTCAACTTGTTAACTACATTTACAGATTAAAACCACTGTCACTGAAACTCTTCATCAACAGCTCTGACCAGGGATTATTATTTACCTGCCTCTGTTTACAGGTAACACACTCACCTGCAGTACAACCAGAGGACTGCGAGTGTCCCCTGCTAGAAGTCTGCTTCTTCTCTGATTGGCTGCTGTGGAGTCTGGTATGACGGGTGCCTGTCGCTCGCCTTCTTTATCTTCAACACCTCGATGCGTGCCGGTCGCTGTGGCATCTGTGGTGTCACCTAGCATGGTGGAGGGCGTTGTGGGTCCTGGAGACGCCTGCAGCTGCGACAGCGGCCTCATCGTTTCATGGTCTGACCACACCCCCTGGCTGGCGGACGACCAACCCGACAAATCAGAGAAACTGTCCAGGTCTGACTGGTAGCTGATGGAGGAGGTGAAGCTTCCAGAGAGCTCCAGACGGCCCCCCGCAGCTCTCTTCGCCTCCTTCTCTCTCCTCCTCTTGTGCCTCAGAGCTTTCATCTTCTGCTCCTGATTCAGCCCCAGCTGCTCCTCCCACCAGGCCTGCCAGGCGTCCACGCCCTGCCAGGAGATGGTGAGGCGCTGGCTGAGCTGATCTCTCCAGGCGTCTGTGTCCACCACATCTGGCAAAGGAACAAGGTCCGGAGGGCTGAGGGAGTCGGACACTGAGCTGTGGACGAGCAGCGAGCGTCTGGACATGCAGGCTCTCAGATCCTGCCTCAGCTTCCGCACTCGCTCCTCTTCTGACAGATCTCCTGCTCCATCATCACCAGGCAGGTGAAGACGACCTTTAGTTTCCACTGTCAAGTACTGCGAGCTGTGGGGGCGGGGCTTCTGTTTACGACTCTTTTGAAATAATTTCTGAAGCCAGTGTTTCCATGTGGTGAGAGCATCTTCACTGAGCTTCACTTGAGTGGGCTGTTCAGACGGAGCAGTGCGACTTACGCTACAGACCGTTTCCTCCACACCGCTGCATTCCCTCACGTCCACAGCTTCAGCTCCACCCACTTCTCCAGCTTCAACTCCTGCATCTAATTCCCTCACGTCATCCGGCTCTGGATCGTCATTGATGACCACTTGCAGCCCCAAGTGATTCAGCAAACGGAGTTTCCTTTCTGGCTCTGACATTTCTGATTGTAGCTCCCTCTCTGGTGTCTCAGCAACAAACCTCGGCACAGTCGGACTCTGAGTCGGCCCAATCACGTCCTCATCGCTCGACGTGTATGCTACGTTCAGCTGAGAAGCAGGTGTAGGTCGTCCCTCTGTGGATTCTTTCAGTGTTGGTTCGTCCTCTGCTGCTGGAGGACAGGACGTGTCGGCGTCTCGCTGCTCCAGCTCCAGGATCTGGTAGAAGATATCTCCTGCCTCCGTCAGCTGTAGGACACAGATGCTTTCCTCTCCGCCTGCTTCTTTTCCTCCATTCATCTGAACACAAGTCAGACCTGAAACACACAATGACATCAGCACCATCATACGAGCATGACATGAACGATAACGTAAAACCTCCATTTCCGTCTCTACCTGCAGCAGGTGAGGACAGTCTGTTGGTCGCAATGTCCAATCGGTGAGGGATCTGGACAGGAAGGTGTTTCATACTGTCTCTGGGTCTGTGCAGGGCCAGAGGAGGACCTCTGCTGGAACAGGCCTCAGCTCTGCCTCCTGCTCACAGTTACACACAGATCAACAAGAAGGTGAAACATAAAGTCCATTTGCGTTGCCCTCTTAATGCTGCCACCTGGTGACTGACCTGAGTACTGGAGCAGGGTGAGTTCCTGAGAACTATGTGCACCCAGGACCACCTTAGTGGTTCGGTTACATCCCAGGACAGAGCCAGGAAGGACATGACAAAACAGCGGAGGGGACTGCATCATGTGATCCCACTTGAGCATCGGCACGCAGGGGAAACGTTCGTCCATGATGTAGGCTGAGCACTGAGGGAGAGAGAGGGAGAGAGAGGGAGAGAGAGGGAGAGAGAGATGTTTTGAGGGTTTTTTGTTGTACTTTGTTGGAGCTTTGTGTTTGTGTGTAACACCATGTTGACATTACTGTACCTGAGTGGTGATGAGGTGGTGGAAGGAATGGACGTCTGGCAGATATCTGGACAGGATGACTCTCTCTCCCCGTCGACACTCTGACGTGTTGCTGATACGAAACAGAGTGTGACCACAGACGGGATTCACCTGAAGGAAGAGAAATGGATATTTGTCGTGTGCCAAAACTTTCAGTTTTACTTTTTATGACAAAAAAAAACATGTTAGTTTTGTTCAAACTGGGATCAGAAACATGCCGCTCACCCTGATGTCTGTGAGCTCCACCCCTGATCTGTCTGCATACAGCATCACCCTTGGGTGGGCGGTGAATTCACACCATCGCCATGATGACTTGGCGTTGAAGTACAGATTGCGCTCATCTTTGCGAACCTTCTGTATCCTGACAAGCAGAGCATCAGCAAAATCATCTTAACTAACAACCCTAACTAACAAACAGATACAACTATATCATTTCAGACAAACTCTAAAGAAACAAAGAACTAAAAACATCCTCACCCCCTGCCAACCGTCCACAGGTTCACTGCTCCACTCTCACTGGCCACCAGAACTTCACCTAAGATATGAGGACTAACAACACACAGACGTGATGGTTTTATTTCAGTCTCTTCTTGTTATTAGGAACACTTCACCCCGACGATCACAGACCTGGCACTGACACAGGTCGCGACCTCTCTGGTATTGACGACCTGCAGCAGACGAGGTTCGTGTTCTTGGCTGAACCTCCAAACACCGCACAGATAGTCTGAGCGCACAGCAACACAACCTGCAACACACAAAGAAACAAGAAACAAGATGAGAGGAGGAAAACTATGGGAGCACTTTAAATTCCTCACGATGTTTACAATCATTTCCTCTCTCGTACATTGGTCGAAGAGGGAGGCGGAGCTGATCTGTCTGATGGGGCCTTTCAGTTGGCAGCTGAAGGGACTGCTGCTGCTGCTCAGAGATGGGGAACGTCCTCTGTGGTGCTGCAGCTCCACTCTGTGGAAGTCTGAGGTACCGAGTTAGGAAGCAGAACCGACAGGAAGTCGTCGCTGCAAAACACCATTCACCTCCGTTCTTCTTCAGAAAGCTACATCAACGTTTCCTATCATCTGATTTAATCTGATCTGAAGGATACTCAGCTGGTTCAGTCCTTGCTTTCCTGGGTAGAGGAGGCAGCCATGCTGAGAGCTGCCGTCGCTCTGTGAGAATGGGACAAAATCCAGAGCGCCACCTGTGGCTGCTTCAGAGAAGAGCAGACGGTCTCTCTGCTCCGACAGCTCCTGGAACAGCAGAGAACCCAACAGCTCAGGAGGAACCGAATGCACCACATCCGACAGCAGCTCACTGTATCTGTCCAGTGTTTCGGATGAATACGACCTTGGACATCTGGGGGGGGGGGGACGCACAATGACAATAATAAACACACAAAACATATTTATCTGATTCCAAATCCACGGACACTGACATCGATCCGTCAGGTTCACTCACGTTTTAAACTTCAGCATATCAAGGAAGTTCTTCACCTTCCACATGTGGATTGAATCTTTGCGATACCTCTGAGAACATGAAGAAGAACAAATACATTGTTTTATTTCAAGATGCCATCAATTATTTATGTCAAGTAAACTAACTCAATTGTGTTAATAATATATCGGTTACTGATTTAAGTCATGACATATCCTGTCTGCTGTGAGACTCACCTCCTTCTCTCCTCTCTTGAAGTTGAAGTTTTCACCCAGGATTTCCCCCATGCACTCGAAGGCATCCTGGCAGTGATCTATGAAGAAGTTGTGCATCTAAATACAAAACATATCCACAAATATCAAAACACAACATTATCAATAAAGAATCAGAGGCTGTGTGGTGAGGTGCATTGATCTGACTGCTGAGGAGCCACATTGCACCTGAAGTGTAACACTGCTTATTGTTGTATAATCTGAGTGACAGTGAGGAGGGACATTCTCATTTTATATCCACTGCAGTTCCAAACATAATGAATACAAAACACAAATCACAGACGTGAACATGACAGTAGACATTATTAGAATGTGATTTAAATCTTTTTTCAAATGTATTCAGCTGTTGTTCTCACATGTTCTGTGTAGTCCCGTGGATCTGGGGGCTTATTAGGCCAGCGATAAGCTGAGAAAACAGAAATAAATTAAGACGTCTGCATTAATTTAAAACAAACAAAGTAAAAGTCCTTTGCAGCAGAAACTGTGAAAATGTCGCTGTCTGAGACCTGAGTAATAAACTGGCTGCTAATAAGACTCACTGTGTTTAGGAGAGAGGAGGGGAAGTGGTACAGGCTCAGTGTGAAGCCACGTCTCCCCTTTGACCTGATGTCTGGATGTAAACGTCCAGTTGGAGAGAGGCCCAGAGACGCCCTGAAACCAGACCACAGGTTTAAGCTGCTGATCCTGTCCAACTACAGACATTAATCACACAATCGACATGTTAGTTAACAGCCCAGTGAGTTCAAAACTATATTTACTGTTACAAGTCTTCATACATAACGAGCATGAAGGAGAAAAATGTTGTTTCTCACAGGACAAAAATAATAAAAAAAAACACATGAGTATGAATCAAATCCTGATCGTGGCATTAATTAATACTACATTAATATACGTAATATTTTAAAAAATAATATAGAACAGTATAAACAGCATAAAAGAAAGTTAGAATGACTAACGGATAAAAAAAAGATATTACACTATATAGTAAATGCAAGTAAATAGTATAGTAAGTGCATTCAGCACTAAATGAGCACATTACATATCATACAGGGAAAATCTCTGACATCACATATACAACATGTACAGCCGTTGTGTACTGTTCCGTGTGTTTTGTAGTGTACAGTGTGTTTTGTTGTGTACTGTTCATTGTGTCTCACTGTGCTTTGTTGTGAAGTGTTCAGTGCGTTTTGGTGTGTGCTGTTCAGTGTGTAGTGTAATGTGGTGTTCTGTGTGTTTTGTTTTGAAGTGTTGTGTAGTGTTCAGTGTGTTGTGTAGTGTAGTGCAGTGCTGTGTAGTGTTCAGTGTGTCCCGTGTGTTTTGTTGTGCAGTGTTGTGTAGTGCAGTGTTAAGTGTGTTGTGTGGTGTAGTGTAGTGTTCAGTGTGTCGTGTTGTGTGGTGTCCCGTGTGTTTTGTTGTGCAGTGTGCAGTGCAGTGTTGTGTAGTGTTCAGTGTGTCTCAGTGTGCAGTGCAGTGTGCCGCTGACCCA
>JAFBJQ010001257.1:50000-132500 GCA_016785345.1 Trinectes maculatus
GATCTCTCCACAGCCTCATCTCATCTTCTCACCTCACCTTCTCTCCCCACAGGATGAAGCCTTTAAGAATTAAGAATTTAATGACCCCATGACCTTTCTGCTCCCGACACCCTCAGGAAGAGGCAGCGTTTGATGAGCCACCGCAGAAAGTTCACACGCTTCATTATCATGATTCATGATTAAACGTGTTAAAGGTGCTTCACCACCACAGACGCCATAAACGTCCTCCTCCTCCCGTCTCTGATGAATCATCTGCACACACAAAGACACACACACAGAGACACACACACACAGAGACACACACACACACACAGACTTGACCAGCTCGTTTGTTTTTGTATCAAAACTTTATTTATCAAACAAAAAGCACAGTTGAAATTACATTTCTATAAAAAAGGACCAGGGGACCAGGGGACTGTTCTACAGTGCTTTACAAAACCAGCAATTGTATACAACATTGTGGATAGAAACTTCACCCAACTTCATCTGAGACTCATCATCATCATCATCATCATCATCATCCTCCTCCTCCTCCTCCTCCTCCTCCTCCTCTTCTCTCCCCTTCACTCAAATGAACAGAATGGACACGCACACACACTGCAGCCACTGAGCTCATTTGGTTATAATCACTGTGGGACTGGACTTTTTTTTTTCGCGTGTATTTATGCTGTCAGTCGTCGCCTCGGTCCAACAACGTTGTGGAAATGAAGTCATTCTCTGTGCGCGAGCAGATAAGAGCTGTTTTTAATTTGACTTTTTTATTCAACTTTTATCATGATTGTTTTTTCCTGTTCACCGTCTGACTGGAACCTGTCGGAGTCAGAGTCAGGGTCAGAGTCAGAGTCAGAGTCAGAGTCAGAGTCAGAGTCAGAGTCAGAGTCAGGGTCAGAGTCAGAGTCAGAGTCAGAGTCAGAGTCAGAGTCGGTCAGGGTCGGGGTCGTAGTCAGAGTCGGAGTCGGAGTCGGAGTCAGAGTCAGAGTCAGAGTCAGAGTCAACACATCCCTGTCCTGTGTCTCTCACCCGTGTTTCGCTCACAGGAGCCAAATGGCCAGAGAAAACACCTTCATGATGTCAACATGTGGGAGCAGAGTCTCCACAGTGTCCAGTCGTTGTCGTTGTGTGGTTGCTGCCGCTGAGCGTCTCACAGTCGCCACGGGACCAGAGTCTTTACACAAAGGAGATGAGGGGTCGCTAAAGGACCATTCCGCTGCGTCAATGGTCCACTAACTACAAATTATATTTACCACAGAAAATGTTGAATTCAGCTTCCTGACCACAGGTTGGTTGTTGTTGTTGTTGTCGTCATGGGATACGACAACATCTCTGAACACAAACAAGCAGCAGCCACTGCTCTCGATCACATCGCCTGTGACAGATCAAACATCACCGTGATCCATCAGCTCTTCTGAACGAGCCACACCTCAGCCACGCTCAGGCTCCGCCCATTCTGCCCATATAAGGACTTCCCTGGTCTGTCGCTGTGGACAGGTCACTAAAGGAAAAACTGCATAGATGAGATCGATCTACAACTCGACTACAAACAGACAGACGGTGGCGGCTGTGAGTCCTCACACTGCACCAGAACCAGAACCATGTGACGTTAATATTTCACTGGGAAATATAAATAATCTTTCTACGACATCATTAAAAAAATACAGAATAAACCTTTTAAGGCAACAAACGGAAAGAACGAGCTAAAAGAAAACTGAAAACGATGCTTCAGTCCTCTTTTCATTTCACCCTTTTCTAAACTAAATTTACATCTGCTCCAATATCATCACGTGGTTATAAATAAGAGCTTAAAAGAGCACTCAAAATTAAGTGATAATAATAATCATAATGAAGATAATATATTAAATTTGATTATAAAAAGTTGCTACTACTCTAGTCGAACTGTACATAGTAAAAAAGCAGGTTTCTGTCATGTGACGTTTCTGTCCACAGTAAAATGCATGTGATAAAAACGCTGAGTCGAACGGCGACGTTAACTTCCCATCAGGTCAGATCCCATCAGGTCAGATCCCTTTTTCCTCCGAGTGACCACAGCCACCAAGGAAGAGTTCACAAAGTGAAGATTGTGTATTTGACCTACACTGAACAACAACGTCTGACACACTGGCTGTTTTTGTGTGATGATGTGGTTACGGATCCTGTCATCACACATCTGTTCGGCCTCATCACTCAGCAGCGACTCGTGAATCCGTCTGCAGAACCTTCCCGTGGTTAACGTCTTATCGTTTGTCATGTTGCGCTGACGTCTGTCGCAGACACAGAGCTTCCTGTGAAACAGGAAGTCTGGCTGAGCTCAGTGATGACGGATGTGAACATGACCAGCTGCAGTGATGATTGATAATTACGTTTGTATCTAACAGAACATGATCAGCTGTGATTTTCCCTCTCTCTCTCCTGCTGTGAAACCTCTCACATCAACACGACGTTCCATCTAACACTGTTCCTGTTCAATCCCATTTTCCTCCTTTCAATCAGATTCCCGTCTCTCGCCGCCGTCGCTCTGAGCAGAATCAAAGAGCTCGGCTCAGGCTGCATGAATCCGCCACAACGCGCTGATGAGTTTGATCCCCACATGCCCACATCCGTCACCTTTCACCCCCCCGCTGCGTCTGCAGAGACGTTACCTTTCCCTCCACTCTGTCCCCGGGACGTCTCTGCGCCGCCGCATCGCCACAGCGAGCGTGAGTCTGAATCATAATATCTGAAACGGCTTGATAATGAATTCCTGGCCTCATTCCACTGTGCCCCTCCACACACACACACACACACACACACACGCACACACACACACGCTCCCTCAGGCCGTTTCCCTTCATCGCAGGAAGATAAAGGTCTGTAAATGACGGCGTGTTGACTGAAGTGACACCGTCTCATCTGAAACATCCAGATGACTAATGATGGATCATCCGTCGTGTAAAGTTCCCGCCTCCCGCACACATCTGCATTTTCTATTCTGGAAAACGTTTGACTTGAATGACCTGAAAACTGTTTTATGGCTGAGCAACGATAATTTGTCATCAGGTGCTGCAGTGATTAACAAATTAATTTTCCCTGCAGAAGCAAAACACTGGAACAAAACAAAATCAATCTCACTCTGATTCTCACACTGAGATTTGTCTTTGTTGCTGCGGATACAAATCTACAGTTGCAAAGAGGTGAAAGGTCGCTGACCTGACTGACCTGGTGTTACAGAGGTCACTCTAAACAAAACCAGGTTGTAATCCACTGCTCATCATCAAATACAAATACAACTGTCGATGTTGAATTTCAAATTCAGTTGAACTGCAGGTTGTGTTGAGTAGATTTTCACAACATTTAGAAAAGTTGTCTGCACAAATGTTTTTTCTATCTTTAAAAAAATGACTGATAAATAATGAAGCGAATGTGAAAATATACTTTGAGGAATATGCACGGTTTGTGTTTCGTGTTAAATCGTACGACGTATAAAAGTGGAAAGATCGGACGTAGACTCACTGAACGGGAGTTTCAGGGATCCTGTGATAAAAACCCTCCCCCTCTCCCTCTCTCCCTCTCTCTCGATGATGACGTCTCATCTCGCTCATATTGATTCTTTACTTAAACCTCGTCTCAGTGAAGGTGCTGACACATCACTTTAGTCCTCCAGCCAGCAGGGGGAGACCCTGCACCATACAGATGCAACACAAACAATGCAAATAAAGAGGAGTTTGGATTCAATGTAAAAGAGGATTTTCAGTGGGATCATGGGAAGTCAGTTAGTTTGTTTGTTTAACATTTCCACTGTTTTCTAATCCATCGTTAGAACTGAGACTTTAACACGGAGCAAAATCAGAGAAAATTAAAAACAGACTTTTCCATGACGGGAATTTGGCAACAACACGAGTTTGGGAACGTCAAAGCTTCGCTGGAGCAGCGGGAACATGGGATGTTTCTATACAGTCAACTGGATCCAGATCCGATCCGGGTGATTCAGCCCAGGTTTTCACGTCTTTGTGGAACCTCTGGATCCAGATGTGACGGCGCTGCGGGGCGATGGGTCATGGGTCACTATGATTCTACTGTCTGATTCAAACGTCCTGATCCCGGTGAGGAGAAAGAAAAACGTTCTGGTGAAACTTTGGTGGCTCTTTTCTGTTTTTAACTGCAGGTCCTGGTCCTTTGTTCAAACCGTTTACACATCCTGTCACGGCGCAAAGCAAAAAACCTCCCCCGACGCAAAATTACAAAAAAAAGGGAATAATTTCAACAGCAGTGATGAAAAATAAGTGAGGTACAGTCACAGTAACTGAGTCGTACAGAACTCAGCGGAGGATAAATAAATACCACAAAGATCAGGAAGGCTTTGTCTTCTCTTAGAATCCCGCCTCCCTGGTTTGTTATGTCGCGGCGCCGGGCGTCGGCTCCCTCTGCTGTCGTGTTTGAGGTTCTACAAGGGTTCTGGGTGTTGATACTGCTCTGCTGTGTTCGTTCCCACCTGTCCAGTCCCCTGTCCAGTCCTCTGTCCAGTCCCCGTCCCAAACAGCAGACACCAGCCAAGACCAGCAGACACCCCACCCACCGTCAAACCCAGATCGCCCCCTGGCTGCCACACGATGGACAGCAGGCGACGTCGGGGTTTGAAAGCAAGTGTCAGACTGGACTGTGGCTGAGGGCTGGGCCCGGCGGGGTCAGAGGTTAGAAGGCGGAGCCGGTTATGGCGTTGAGCTGCTTCATCAGCCCTTCTAGACTGGCCATCTGCTCGGACAGGTCGTCCTGCTCGTAAACCTGACGGACAGAGACGCAGATCAGAAATATGTTAACCACCTTCACTTTCCACTACATCACAAACAGCTGGTGTGTCTCTGAGTCGACAACATCACACATGGACACAATCACAGTGTGAACGGCCACAGACACGGTGGAATGGCCTGTTTGCTTCAACTACACAAACTGTCACCGCTGAGTGGACGCCATTACTGCACCTGTGTGTGTCTATGTGTGTGTGTGTGTGTGTGTGTGTGTTGTATCGAGCGGCTCTCATGCAGAGTTTGTCCTTGCGGTTGGAGAAACGTCTTCAGTATTCTCCTCACGCTGTGGACAAAACCGATTTCTCACACTTTGTCCCCGAGTCAGTGCACAAAGCTTTTGTTACACACTGATCCTGCATCAGGGGGCGTCAGAGAGTTCCTCCACAGTCACGTCAGTGCTTTTTATATCACACTATATTGTTGCTTTTCCTCAATGGACTCTTTTATATTTCTGTCATAACGGGACGCGACAGGTTTATAGACTATAAACACAACAACCCTCAGAGAGAAGCTGATAAACGTGTCTGGTCCAGTCAAAGCTTGGCGGCCATGTTGGCTCGAGCGGTTTCTGCCTTCACTCATATATAGATTTTTATATCAACTTCAGATAGAACATCAGCGCGGGAGCAGCTGGACATGAATCAACCAGCCGCTGTAGCAGCTGACCTCAGATCAGATTCAGCATCAGGCTGATTCCAACCTGATTCCTGACTCCGTCATCACCTCAGAGTTTAACCTCCACAGCTTTGTCCATCAGCTGACAAACAGCTGCAGAAGAAAAGGGACAAACAGCAGGTGTAATGCTTCATCCTTTATAGGTGTCATTCAGACAGAGCGCGACCTCTTGACCTTTCGCTTTCGCTCTGAATGAGAAGATAAAAGCTCTTCAGAGAGCTCCTCGTCTCTGTGTCTGTAAAAATCTTGCGCGCATAAAGACCACAGCAAACCTCTGTGACCTTCTCGTCTCCTGTGACCCACAGCGGCCAATCACAGAGTCTGTATCGATGGGATGAAAGCGCCTGCTGATGCGCCGCGATCCGCTCTAATATCCTGTGTGTCGGCCTGTTGACCTGGACCCACACGCCACATCTGATCCAAACCAACACGACAAACTACTGTCACACCGACACACATCCAGCATCTCCTGACGCCTCACTGCCCCGCCCATACTCACCATGTGATGTCACAGTGCTGACACTGGAGCCGAACAGACCACACACACACACACACACACACACACACACACAGTCTCACTGTGCTGCTCTCAGATATGTCCCCAGTCTAACAACATAATAAAAGCACTGTAGTGACTTTACTCACACTGTGTGTCACAGTCTATTAACTGGCTCTGTGTGTGTGTGTGTGTGTGTGTGTGTGTGTGTGTGTGTGTGTGTGTGTGTGTGTGATGGATAGGCCAGAGGGCTGATGGAAAAAGACCAGATCAATTACAGAGATAGAGCAGCCGATGAAGAGAATGACCTTCTGACCTTTAACACTCTCTCTCCTCCTCCTTTTTGTCTCTCCTCCTCTCCTCCTCCTTATCTGTCTCCTTCTCTCCTCCCCTCTTGCCCCCCCGCTTCCTCCTCCGTCCCTCCTGTAGCATCCCCCTCTCTCTCTCGCCGTTGCTAAGGCGACACCTTCCTCTCCATCTCTTACACCTTCTCTCTCTTTCTGACCCTCCTGAAGCATCCCTCTCTTCTGTTGCCGTGGTGATGCCTCCCTCTGTCCTATTGTCATTGAGTCACATATGAATATTTAACGACTCCTGATGTCCGGTGTCTGTCCACATCACCGCTTGTCCTCTGTCTCTCTGTCCCTCCTCCTCCACCTTCCCTCCATCAGTTCCTCGCTCTCCTCCCTCCTTCACATTACCACTCTCATCCCTTCTCTCTCATCTCCAGCCTCCACTTCTCCTTCCTCACCTCCTTCTCCTGTGGTTTTCTTCCTCCAGGCTCATTTCCTCTCTCCTCCCTTCTTTATCTCCTTCTCCTCCTTCCTGCCCTTCCTTCCTCGATCTATCACGTTCACTGCATTTCTTCTATTTCCTTCTTCCCTTCCTTATTATCCTTCATTTCCTAATCCCTTATAACTCCTTCTCCTTTTCCCTTTTCTTCTTTAACCCTCCTCTCCTCCTCCCTCTGTGGCCTCTCTGCAGCTGAAAAGCCACCTACAGACCACAGCAGGAAAACAGGTGTAGTGACAAAGCCGTGTGTGTGTGTGTGTGTGTGTGTGTTTGTGTGTGTCTGTCTGTGTGTGTGTTCAGGGTCACACTTTCAGCTGTGTCCTTCAGTCCAGGTCGATTAAAGCAGATTTTATATATTCGGTATCAAATACTGAACGTATCTCCAATACATTTCTTGGAATGAACGGAAGAGGTCAAAGGTCAAAATAGTGACGTAGCTGCTATTAAGCTACTTCCTGAACCCTTCACATTAAAAGCCTTTGGTTGGAAGGTGAAGACAGATTAGTTGTTGATGGATGTAGAAAATGTCAGGTACATTTTTCTGATTTTTACAGGTCGTATCAAATCCTCTGACTAAACAAGAATAAGACTTCGATATACGACTGATATATGAAAGGAACATGAGGCATTGTTTCCGTTTTCTCCCTGTGTTTCTATCAGGAGACTCACGTCAACAGTCTGTGTCTGTGGTACTCACGTTTGCAGCTGAATCCTCTGCGGGTTTGGCTCCTGCGTCTTCAGGTAAGTCTGGTGCTGTGGGGACGGAGACCGGCAGCAGAGGGGACCGGGCCTTACCCGCCTGACCCAGAGACGCTGTCTTCACCTGGGGCTTCGGGAGACTCGCACCTGCACGACACAGGACGTAACCGGTGATCAGTATGTTTATAGTGCTGTTTAATAATGTCGACGATCATACGAGCTCCGACAGAGACGGTGTGACCTGACGACACAGACCTGATGCTGATTCATTACAGTGACGATTTCACAGGCAACTAAATCAACAACTGAACAGGAAACAGATTCATCCATCCATCCTGAGCCAAACTGTACAGACTCATGACTTCAAAATAAAAAGTCTGACTGTTTACATCAGGATTCAAAGATCTGGAAAAACGATGTCGCAGAACGAGTTTACAATCAACCAGACAGGCTCAATGCAGCGTCTCTGTTTCCACTGGAAAAAGACCAGTCAGAAGGTCAAGTCTACATGGGACACTTCTTCAACACAGCATGAAAGGGAAACAACAGAGACAAGGAAACATCAGAGACCTCACGTCTCTCCTCCTCCTCCTCCTCCTCCTCCTCCTCCTCTCCGAGCATCACACCACTTCACTTCCTGATCAATAACATCAGGAACACCCTCCGTCCCGAGAGTGAAAACATGTGGAACGTTTGGAGAGCAGAGGATCTTACACCAGGGAAACATGTCCATGTCCAGACAGGAGAGGAGCTCGATGTCAGACACGTCTGGTTCTGTCAAGTCTGAACATCACACGAGACGATATGACACGGTGGGGAAAAAAAAAAAAATATATATATATATATAAAAAACTATGTTTGGTAAAATAAAATGTACTGAGAATAACATTTAGGTTTTTTGATGCTGAAAAGGCTCCTGATTGGTTTCCTGTACAAGAAATCATCAGTTTCCTCAGTAATCATCAGAGTAGAATTTGTCTCCAATAAACAAGAATCCTTCTTCAAACCAGCTGAAGAAAGAAGCTTCTTTAAACTTTGTTTCTCAGAAAAGAAAAAACCTGAACTTTCATGTTCTACCAAGAAAAACACATCACTGCCAAACTGCTGAGTCACAATTTGAACACACACACACACACAAACACACAGTCCCAGCTTACATTCAGAACAATTACAAACACTGTTTGTAGATGGTGAACGTTTCATCGTTCTCCATCGCTCCAGACTTTGTTGTGTGGAACCCTGCGACCTCAGAAGGTCGTCAGGTCGTCAGGTCGGCTGTTGCACTCTGCGTTTTCACACTGACCTCGAGCGTCAGATCTTAAAATAAACCAAATGTGCCTGTGTGACTTTTTGGACCAAATCTAAACTGAGCTGAAATGAAAATAAATAAATAAATAAAAACAGCACGAGGTGCAGCAGCAGCAAAGGTTACACACATCCACAGAGTGTGTGATATAAAAGGGAGTTCGACTGTGCCTCAGGGGATCTGTCAGTGTGTGTGTGTGTGTGTGTCTGTGTCTGTGTGTGTGTGTGTGTGTGGGTGTGTGTGTGTATGTGTGGGTGTGTGTGTGGGTGTAGATGGAGGGGGCGGGGGGGGGGATTATTGATCCTCAGGACACTTTGAGGTAAAAACAGTTAAAGATGAAGAGTCTTTTAGGAAACACTGTGTCTCCACGGGGAGACGTCTCCGTCTCATCCCACAGCAGGTGTCTGTCTGTCTGCCTGTCTGTCTGTCCGTACACCTGTCTACCTCCAAGTATCACACTCCTGTGTCTACCTGGAAAATACAGTATCTCCAACCCAAACTGTGATTTATGAACTCGTGACTTAGATTCTGTCACGTTTTCACATTGTGTAGCTATAACTGATGATACTAATGTGTTTTCTGCATGATCATCGTTTCTTTCCCGTTGTGTTTTAAACCTGGGAAACTCGTTAGTGATGCAGATCACCTCACTGTGTCCGATCCAACCACAGCCTGAAGATCAACTCCTCACTGCTCCTTCGGCCTCTGTGGATTTATTCTCTTATTCTCTCATCTCACTTCCTGAATCATGCCTGGATTAAAATAATGAGACGTTCACTTTGGCTACATTTTGTTTTCCTTTAGTTTTTTCATGACATGAATGAAAACATCTCTGAACTATTGAGAGATGAAAATACATTTATATGTATCATGACAAAAGATTTGACCTGGACTTCATGAAATCAATTTCTGGAACTCCAGAATGAGTGGACGTGTAGAGATATTTGATGGATGGATAATGTTACAGAGTGTGTAGAGTGTGTATGAATATGTTTAAAATGTTTCCTGATACATTATAATCTGAAGCCTCCTGTAGCAGATGATGTGTCTGACCTCAGGTACGTTAAAGTAAACATCTTTCTGTCTGTCTCATTAACCTGTATTTAACCCCTCCAACCACACACACACACACACGCATGCACACACACACAACAACAACAACAACAATCCATTGAAACCAGGAGAAGGTGTCGTTCTTCTCTCTGAAGGAGCCGTTCAGGCTCAGATAAACATCCAAACAAGACCAACAATGAACATCAAACACCACGGCTCACAGGTCTGTTTTTCCCTCCTCTAATGGAGAGATGAGGGGGGTGGGGGTGGGGGGTGGGGGGGGGGGGGGGGGGGGGGGGGGGGGGGGGGGGGCAGGGCGAGCTGGGGGTCTCTGGGAGTCTGAGCCGATTGTTGCCGCAGGCTGCTATTTCAGAGCGAAAGGTTTCCAGGAGCTGAAAATCAATGTTAATCTGAGGCCACCTGGGCGTGTAAACACAACCATAATGGCAAACACCACGGCTCACAGGTCTGTTTTTCCCTCCTCTAATGGAGAGATGAGGGGGGTGGGGGTGGGGGGTGGGGGTGGGGCAGGGCGAGCTGGGGGTCTCTGGGAGTCTGAGCCGATTGTTGCCGCAGGCTGCTATTTCAGAGCGAAAGGTTTCCAGGAGCTGAAAATCAATGTTAATCTGAGGCCACCTGGGCGTGTAAACACAACCATAATGGAACTATACACACACATACACACACACATACAGAGGTGATACACACCCACACAAAGCCTTACCCACAACAAACACACACACACACACACACACACACACACACACACACACACACAGGTATGATAAGTCCTGTAGGTTCACGCTGCAGCAGCTGATCGGAGGCAGAACAACAGGGTGAGAGGAGGACGGAGGAGAAGTGAAGGAGCGAGGAGAAGAGGGATATAACTGATCTGCAGACCAACACTGAGACTGTGTCTGTTTGTCTGTGTGGAAGAACATGGGTGGAACCAGTCTTCCAGTCTGCAGGTCCAGCTGTGCAGAACCACAGTCAGGTTTTTTTAAACGATATCAAAGAGAAGCAGCTGACTGATGTTTCTCACTTCAGCCACTGCTGCATCACCAGACCTGAGGTTGTCGTACAACTAAACAACCTGTGTGGTGTGTGGCACTGACACACTCAGCTGATCTGAGGTGTCTTATTCTCACCTGTATCTACAGAAGACACGAGAAGTGTCCAACATGAGTCCAACATGAGTCCAACATGAGTCCAACATGAGTCCAACTCACTCTGAACCACCAACCTGCTTCATGTTTAACAAACACACTGCACACAGCTCTACTGTCCCGAGATCTGACATCATCGCAGACAGACAGACAGACAGAGAGACAGACAGACAGAGAAAGAGAGAGACAGACAGAGAAAGTGAGTGAGAGAAAGACAGAGAGAGAGAGACAGACAGACAGACAGAGAAAGAGAGAGAGAGCGCGAGCGAGCGAGGTCAGTTCAGATCAGATTCAACCCGCTGGCTAATGACAAGGCCAGTTACAATATATCACACACGCACACACACACAAACACACACACTATGTAGGAACTAACTATGTAGCTGCCTGAGGCTGATGCATTTTGTTTCCCTGAATAAAATATTAAAATAGCGAGTACACACACACACACACACACACACACACACACAGAGTGCAACAAGTCAACAATCTGTGGAAACATCAGGTCAAAGTGCATCACATGCAGGAGGAGACGTTGTGAGTTTGTTGTGTTGTTGCTTCAGGTGTTTGATACAAACTGAGACAGAGTTAACTCTTAAGGTTTAGTGATGTAAACGCACAGTGTAACGTGTTGATTTATTTCACATTCCAACATTAAAATCAGTCAGAAAAAGTTGAAATCTTACGCCGAATAATACCATGAACATAAAATGATGAACAATTCATCGTGCCACACTGTGTTTTGTCATGATGTCATGTTAAATCACATCATGTCCTGTAAAACCTGAGGTTTCCTGTGATGTCACTGACATGAATCACCTGACAAACAGCTGTACTCACTGGACTGCGGCATCATGGACGTATACACCTTGGGGTCAATAGTCCCCATAGGTGGAGGAAGCAGCGGGTTGGTAAAGCTTCGCAGTGGGTGAGTGGGTCGCACGCAGGCTGTCGGGATGGTGCGACCGCTCGCAGCCTGGGCGTCCTCAGCGGCAGCAGCAGCAGCAGGAGCACCGGGGACCGGACCGACCCCGGGAACATGGTCCACAGGTGGGGCGGAGGAGCCCGGGAGGAGGGGAGGAGCCTGTTGCGACGGAGGCTGCTGCTGGAGAAGAGGATTGGTGGCGGAGTCTGACGTCATCGCTGAGGAGGAGGGAGGAAGAAAAGAAAACAAACACTCAACAGTTATTCTGAAGCAAGACAGAAAATAACACAGTGAAGAAATCCACTGATGATCTGTCAGTGTTGTGTAAACGACTGTGTCGACGTGAAGCAGTGCGACAGAAAATGTGCTGAGAATATTGTGTAAATGTGAGTGATACCTGTAACCTGCGTGTTTAATTAACTTGTCTGTTGACTGTTTAACTGACAGTACCACATGTATTCAAATTCAACCTTTTTATTTCATATCATAATTAAAAACATGGCTATTTTCAGTTGCGTTTTTTTTCTTTGTGAAGTTTTTTTTTTTTTTTATCGCTGCTGTTTCTGAAGCGTGTCAGTGAAATCACATTTCATCTTCACCCAGATACGTGTGAGAGTAGGGGGAGGAGGAAGAAGAAGAGAAGACAGATCTGTTGATCGAGCAGAAACTTGAGATGAAACTCTGGGAGTAGATACAGTCGGTCAGATCACATCAGATCACAGGGAACATGGCGGAGTGAGGACGGAGGCTAATTACATGTGCAGCCGCTACGGGTTCGTTACCCCGATGAGACGAGAGGAAGAAAAGAGACGATAAGAGCTGAGAGGAGGAGAGGGGATGAGGGAGGATGAGAGGGGGGAGGATGGGGGGATGAGGGAGGATGGGGGAGGGAGGGAGAGCGATCGAAGGAAAAGAAAAGAACAGAAAGATTTCCATCAGCTTAGTGATTCCTTCAGCCTGAGCAGCAGGTTGTTTATCCACCAAAGATCCAACACACTGCCAGTGATGTTTGTCACTGTAACCATGACGACAGACCTCTCAGGCTTCTATTTTCGGAGATGTTCCCACAAGTTGTACTGGAGGACAGGTACAAACAACTGTCGGTGTGAAGTGGCTGAGGAGGTGTAGCTAACATCATGTACTGAGAGGTTAGAGCGCGATGTCATAGTAAGAAATCATAACAACGGCCATCGACTAGATGAAGTGACTTCACATGGGACGACATCAGCGGAAACGAGCACAGAGGCTCCGCCCACTGAGAGAAGAGCAGTTCATTGGCTCTCTCCTTCAGAGCCTCATTAGAAGTGGAACTGTACAAAAACTGCTTTAGTTACTGTTGTTACATTTCTCTGATCCCTGACCAGCTCAGACCCTGGACCACAGAACCATAACGATAAAAGCTTTTCAAACTTCTTTCCCTCATCAGTATCTCTCCTTTATCCCGTTTGCCTGGCTGTCTCTCTCTCATTAGCCCCCCCCGCCCCCCCCGGCGTCAGGCTGGATGTGCGGTGTGTTTTGCCAGCAGTGATCAGGTCTCCCTGTGGGACGCCTAATTCAATGACTCTGACGCCTCCTCCTCTCACTGCTGTTGTTAAATCACTGATACAAGCCGACCAGGATCAGCCAATTACTGAATTACTGCTCCCAATCATGTTGTTCAGCATTTAGCTTCACGGCAAAACGAGCTGATGTTCAAACAGGAGAGAGGGAGAGAGAGAGAGAGAGAGAGAGAGAGAGCGAGAGAGAGATAGATGGTGTACTTATTAAAGGTTAAAGCCACTGACAAACTCACAGATTTACATTTACATTCATTCTCTTCAGTCTGTGGCCAGGGAAGTAAAACAATAATAACTGAGCCTTGTATGAAAATATGACGATATCTACTGTTTATGGCTGCATCATGTGACACTGTCTGTGTGTGTGTGTGTGTGTGTGTGTTGTGTTACCTGGTGTGTATCCTCTGTCCACTGTCAGGCTGGGGAACGGCATCGGTCTCAGGCTGAACTTGTTGTGGGTGAAGCTGCAGGAGGGCGACGGCAGGATGCCTGGATACTGGGAGGAGTCCAGAGCCGGGACGGGAATCGCACTGACCACGGCTGAAACACACACACACACACACACACACACACACACACTACGTGAACACAACCACAGAGGGACTTTGTGTGGAAAAAGGCACTAAACTGATGCAGGATCGTGTAAAGAGGTCAGTGAGTCCTGCAGCGTTTTTCATATTGTCCTCATGCACCCAGAGGTGTGTGTGTGTGTGTGTGTGTGTGTGTGTGCGTGTCTCATTCAGACGTGTGATGTGCAAACGGCTTCTTATCTTCCACAGGATCCGTCGCTCATATCAGCATCAGCAGTGTGTGCAGCGGTGGGTAAATCAGTCGCTCCGAGCAGAGCCGGGCGGCAAACACACACAGAGTTCATACTGTGACCTCGAGAGGAAACTGCAGGGAGTCGAACTCACTGAGACCGATTACACAGCCTCAGGTGCACAACACAACACAACACAACACAACACAACACAACACAACACAACACACATCGAGGCTTCATCGGCCATGTTTTTTATATCCTGCTGTTTTCATATTTTATTGTTGCAACTCGTGTCTGAAAAGCCTTTTGAGTTGAAATCTGTCTGACGGACAGAGGAGGAGTTTTCTCTCTTTTCCACAGGTCTGATTCCACTAAACCCCGATCAATAGCAGCATTGATTGGAAAGTATTGATAATGTGGACAAAGCATGGCTGTGATCAGCAGCTTTAAGAGCTGTGTGCGTTCCTGTGGGTGTGTGTGTGTTATTTACTGTATTTTCATTTAAAGAGAGGGAAGGTTTGATCGCAGCAGCAGGACGAGCAGAGATGAACAAGTCTGATCGATGCTGAATATTGATGAATGTGGTTCGATGAGGCAGCAAACTCCAGGTTAATGGAAATCTAAGACCACGATTAGAAAAAAACAATAACAAAAATATCCAGAAAGACAAAGAAAGATTTAAGATTTACGAAAGAACACTGAAGGTAAAATAAACAGCAGATGAAAGGTAAAAACATGGAAACTGAAGTGAAAGTGAATCAAAGAGAGAGAGAGAGAAACAGATGGAAGATAAAGGGGTCAGAAGGTCGGAGGTCTTCAGAGCAGGATAAATAAGTGACGAGGCCTCGAGCTGCGTCAGAGATGAAAACACACAGAACCAAACCTCCAATTTATCCACCTCCACTGTGAAACTGTCTCACTCGAGTCCAATCAGACCCACTGTCTCACCCACCCAGCATCACCGATGGCGATCAATGAACTGCACATGATTTACTGTCGCAGTGGACATCATTCACAGTAATGTATGTTTTCTTATCCAGACTCATCACTGCTCGTTTATATCTGAGAAATCACTTACGTGTGTTGCTCGGTTGCGAGTCCATAGGAATCATCATTTTGCCGCGTGTGCCCCTCCTGGCAGCCAGGGAGCGCTCCAGCGTGGAGATCCCGCTGGAGGCCTCGTCACCGTCGGCTCCTACAACATCAGGAAGCTCACATTTACACCTCCATGTATCTATTATGTGTGCTGATCAGGCTTCATTACACGACTAATTTACTAAAGTTAAATTAATGATGTTAAATGAAACATAACTGACAAATGACTTGTGACATTTAGAATGATAAAGTAGTGAACAGTGTGGAGATTCTGGTGTTAACTGAGTTCAAGTGAACGAACAAAGCAAAAAGACAAAAAGATTTTTACTCAGTTACTTTGTCTCAAACAAATCTCAGACGATAAAGGAGCATTACAAGTGAAAGAAATAAAATGTGCTACATGTGTTTATACAGATATTATCTGACGACCTGAGTGGCTGCTCTTGCTGCCGATCTGGCTCTCTGATTGGCTGTGGGCGACTTGGGGGAGGTCCTGGCAGGACTGGATGGGAGAGTCGTGTCCGGACGGAGCGATGCTGGGAGCTTTCTCCATGTTCTTCATCTCCATCTCCTCGTGATGGATCCAAAGGTCAGGAGGTCGCAGGTCCTTCTGGCTGCCCTTCCTCTTACTGGCACTGTGACTCGCTCGCTTCCTGCGGAGGGAGGAAGCATGGAGCCGCTAGGTGACCACTGTTAGTGGACATCAGCATGAACGCACAGGTAATCGCTGTCAATAAGTCGTGTTGTGTCGCTAGGCAACTCTTCAAATCCCAGCGGAGCGCGACTCTTTCTCAGTACCACAACACAAAAAGTGCTCTGGTTCTAAAAGCGTGTTCCTCACTTATTTACACAGTGACGGCAACAAACGCAGCAGGTCGCAGAGACACAAGAAAACAAAGCAGGTTTGTCGAAAACTTCAGCCTCAGCCAACAAAACAACAAAACCGTCTTACTTCCTCTGCTGGGCAGACGAGCGGCGGGTGCAGATAAGAGCCACGATGACGACCACGACCACAGTGACGGCTCCCACAGAAACCACGATGATGACCAGGAGGTTGCTGTTCTTCTGCGGCGTGGCGCTGCCGTGGGGAGGACGCATCTGCCCGACCGGAGACTCTGACACACAACGACAAACAACTGTGGCTTAGACAACAAAACCTGCATACTGTGGTTTGATTCAATTTGAATTAGCCTTTAATGATAAAAACACAGTGTTTTAAAATGAGTGACGTTGCCAATACTGAAATATTCATCATCATATTAAATGTACAAGTTTCTCAGCATGATGTTGTAAATGAATCTGCATCCTGATTAGAATTAAACATCTGACTCCGCTGACACATAGTTTACAGCTCTGAACACAACGTTTCATTAATTTTTACCCTAAATTTAATTTTCAGTAAATCTGTGTAAACACTCACAACATGTGTGCTAGTTAAATAACATTTTGTGTTGTAAATTCATTTATATTTCCTTTTATTCATATGTTACTTTATTTTATAAAAATCATCTGTAGGGTTTGATATTTTGACTCATTGTTACATTGTACATTTTTTCATAATGTTGACAGGTGATCCCACAATATATTCTAATTATAGATAAGAGAATCAGCCCTTATGCAAGTTAGTCCATGTTATGTTCTGGAATTTAGAACAAAGAAAGAAAGCAGCAAAATAAAAGCCTGCAGAATAAAAACCAATGGTGGTTTCACCAGACTGAGCACAAAGCTGCTTCACCAATCAATACACTGTGTGTGTGTGTGTGTGTGTGTGTGTGTGTGTGTGTGTGTGTGTGTGTGTGTGTGTGTGTGCGTAGTTAAAGGGAGAAAGGGGAATTGATGACATGCTCTGTCATTCATTAACTTGACCTTGGAGCAATGAGAGAGAGAGAGAGAGAGAGAGAGAGAGAGCAGGAGAAACAGAGAAGGAGCATGAAGTGTGGATGGTGTGGAGAAGAGGGAGGCGAGTGACAGGAGGAGAGAGGAGAAACAGAGAAGCGTTCCAGTGGTGGGAAAAGAGAGAGAAATGTAATAGAGAGAGGTGAGGAATCGGGGGGGACTATACCTCCTTTACCCCCCCCTTCACTCTTTCTCTCTCTCTCTCTCCCTCCATCCAGTCGTCAGTCTCCATGAAAAGCACAATCCATCACCATCTGCCAGCTGCAGCCGAGCTCACAACATCCACTCTCTCACTTCTCTTTCCCTGTCCTTTTCAAAGTTTGATTTCTTTTCCTCCTTTTTTACCTTCTACACCAAACGTATCTGACGACTGCAGGTGTCACAGGAGGAAAAGGTCGCGGGGTCGGGAAATCAAGTGGGTTCAGCCTCTGGGGTCACGGACAGTTTGTGGGCCTGAGCTCTGCGGCTTTGTGTTTCCTGTCGGGTCTGATGCAGCTCAGGGCTGTGACTCATCGACAGCATGTTGTCAGAATTACAACAGGAAGAACGTTGGATAGAAGGATCAGAGGCAGGTTCTACTATGAGATCGTCTGCAGGAGCATCGGTGCTGATGTGGTGATGTGATGACTGAGGGCGTCTGATCATGTGGTGCGTCTGATCCTTCCTGCGTTGTCAGTGATGACAGGGGTGTGTTTTGTCTGTGTGTAATTTCACACATGGACGACACAGCAGTGTAACTTCATTAATCAAACGTCAGGGCGAAGCAACAGGATGTGGCGTGTGTTTTTTCTTCTCAGATATCCTGCATCAACACCTGGGAGGTGTCTTTCATCTGTATTCTCAGTCTGACGATGACGTTTCATTTCACATCATGACTGAAGCTCACGTGCTGACTGTCTGTTACTGCGCCCGCTCTGTGTCCCCGCGGACAAACACGATGTGTTTACATGACAGTAAACCGATGTAATAAACAAGCACGTTGACTTTCGTCCACACTGTGAAGAGCGACGCTTCTCTGAAGCTACTCGGGGAAAGAAAAGAGTTCAAGATGTTAAGGTTTCTGATTGGACGAGCTGCTGGTGCGTCGTCTACCTGGGTCGTTTCTCATGTGAGAGGAAGCGCTGCGACATAAAGGCCGACACGGCGTTAAAGATGAAATATTGAGGCGCTGACGGACGAGGCTTTGCCCCCGTCGGCTCAACATAAAGCCGGAGGAGGGCAGAGGTCAGAGGGGCAGATTTACAATCACCTCAGGCAGCGGCGGTAGCAACTGTGCGGACAAAACCCTGCGACATGCACACGCGCTTCACCGTCCTTCGACGTGACACTGAATCACTGCCAGCTGCAGACCCTGACCTCTGACCTCTCCCATGTGAGCGGGGCAACTGCAGTTTTTCCTCAGGCAGAAAGGAGACAGTTACAATTATGAGCCTGATTTTTCATGAGGTTCAGTCAAAGTATCAATCGTCACCTCTGTGTTTCCTGTCAAATAACATGAAGGCTTCAGAAGATCTGATCCAAGTCATGTGTCAAATCAATCAATGAATCCAAAGTGTGTGTGTGTGTGTGTGTGTGTGTGTGTGTGTTACCGTTGATGCTGCTCTTATCAATGAGGTTGGTGTCAGACGGCCAGTAGGTGTGGTCTCCTCCTCGACCTGGAAGACCAGACATAAAGAAAGCAGTAAGAGACTGAAAGCTGATGGGAGAATTTCACAACGTAAACAGAAGCTCCCCGTCTTCCAGTCACTTTCAGGCAGAGATGATGCAGAGTTCTCTCCCCTCCTGCAGCTGCTGCTTTTCAATATAGATATCTGTTTGTTTTTCTTACAGTTTAAAGTTTCAGACGTTGGTATGATTAAAGCTCACAGGCCTTTGTGTTCATTAAACAGTGTGTGTGAGTGTGTGTTTACAGCTGAAGACCCACACTCACACAGCTGAGCATCAATCAATCCCCCCCACCATCTCCCACCCGCTCCCCTCTGACAACACTTCTGCTCATATCGAGAGGGACGGCAGTGTGTACACACACACACACACACACACACACACACACACACACCCACACACACACACACACACACACACGGTGCTGTCAGTGACAAACAGCACCATTTAACACCCTGACACTGCTGAGCCTCTGAGCTTCACTGCACAGTCCAGCTGCACACAACACAACACATCTGCAGAGGTTCCCACGACACTATCTGTGTATGACACCACACTACACACTGGAGTCTGCCTGGACAGGTACAGAATATTATATTATATACAGAACCAGACATTTGTTAAGCATTGTGACTCACAACAGTCGTTGAGTTTGTCTCTGTTCAGTTCATCAGGTGCAGTAAAAACTGTTTCTACTTTGACTCTGAACTACGTGAACTTTGCTCCAACAACTGAATCACCTTCCTTATTTCCATCGGCAGCTCGGCGACAGAGAGGAACGACGCTGCCAGCTGATGTGTATTTGCATAAAACTCATGAAATACTAATTAAATAAGAATCTTACATTCAAGCGTGAAATTACAGGCTCCCGTGTAACTAGTCTTAACTTTTGAACCGTTAACCAAAAGGAGAGACTTGTTTTTCTCCTGGATTTATTTGTGTATTTATTAATTATTTGCGTCTCCATCAAATACATTTTATTCAAGCTTCATCAAACTTCCATAGATAAAATGTATCAGTGATGTGTCACTGACATTTCCTCCCATCACAACATTACACCACTTTTAATTACATGACAGTTTTAATTATACGACAACAAAACTGGATTCAAACTTTCAAAGTGATATTTGAAAATTATTATTTATCACTTTTCGTGACCTGAAAGAAGACGTGAACTGAGACGACAGTTCAGACTGAGCGACTGTAACGTTTCCAGCTGCGAACGCAGCATCAGAAACAGATGCCACAAACATGCAGAGATAAAAGAGCGTCTGATGATAAGTGGAAAGTCAAATGAAGAAATGATTGGACATGACAACACGACAAGTCACGTCCATTGATGCACAGCTTAATATTTACAAGCAGAAAAATCCTACCTTGATCATTGGCCATCTTGTCTGGATGCTCCACTGGAAGAAAAACTGAAGTGAGTCACAGAACTTCAATCAACCATAAAGCAGGGGAATGATGATGGAGTTTAAGTCGCACACAGTCGCACACACCTTTGGCCGTCCTGAAGTGGAGGGGCTCAGACAGCGGGCCCACTCCTTTGGCGTTCTTGGCCTGAATCCTGAAGTAATAAACCGTGTCGAGGTTCAGATCGACGACCTGGTGGGTCAGCCGGTCACCGCTGATCGCCTCCATCACCCAGTCATCTATCGCCATGTTCTTATCCAGCGTGTAGTACAGGATGTAACCTGTCAGACGAGATCAAAACAAGATGCTGTTCTTATTGAGATCACAGATCACAGATTACAGTAGAAGCCCATATTCCTGTTTACTGTGTGATACAAGCTTTCAAAAATACAAGTGTTTCCTAGTTGGTGAAAAATATAAATAATAAAAAGAGACAGACATAAATAAGTATATATATATGTTTGCTCTTATGTATAAAATCCAAGAGATGAAAAACAAATATTTTTATTGAACTACACAAAAGTATAAGTATAAAATGTAGAAAGATTTGATCGGAGTGTGTGTTGTGGAGCGTTGTGCTGTGATCCCTGCAGGCAGCGTTTGATTTGTCCTCTGGGACACTGCAGGAGCAGCACAGCTTGTTAAAACAGACTGGTGGATCGCCCGGAGGGGGGGAGAGAGAAGAAGAAGAAGAAGAAGACAGAGTGTGTGTGTGTCTTCTTTTGCTTCTTGAACACTGCTTTAATACTGTTAGAAAATAACACTTCATCTATAAACTGAATTGTAACCCGCAGCTTTAAAGTCATCATTAACGCTGACTTATGAACCTGTTCTCACCTGTGATTCGTCCGTTCGCCTCCATTGGCGGCTGCCAGCTAATCAGAATGGAGCGGGGTCGTCCCTCGCGACTGATCACCGTCAGGTCTTTGGGGGCGGAGCTTGGAGCTGTCAACGAGGAAGACAGGATAGAAGAAGCAGTGTAAGAAACAATAGAATGAGATGATCATATTCAATATAGCAGAAGTTTAATAATAATACAATTATTAAAGCTTGTTTATGTTTATATACACCGTATTATATATATGTATTTTGTTTTTTACACACACACACACACACACACACACACACACACACACACACACATTTTTTAAATCAGAAATAAACAATCACAATGGATAAGCAATGTTCTTCAGGCTGGTTCCCTCTGACTGAATCTTACAGGTCACAGGTCACAGGTGCATGTTAGTTACCTTCAGTGTAACTGATGTTTTAACTCTTTAGTTTCAGTTTAGCTGTGATGACTCACACTGCTAATCTGTCAGTGGAGGCCTGTTTCTGTTTGTGCTTCCTGCAAATTACTCTGATCTATGCTGCTGCTGCTGCTGCTGCTGCTGCTGCTGCTGCTGCTGCTGCTGCGCTCCAGGGCTGTGAGCATCCTTCAATTAGTAAAAACTGCATTTCCTCAGGTCACTTTTGTTTATATAGTTGAGGACAAAAAATGTTTTTTTTTCCCCTCAGAAGTGGTTTGCATCATATCTGGTCAAAACATATTGTCTCTATCTGAAGTTCCAGCAATGTCTGCTGTAATGTCTGCTGTGATGCCCGCTGTGATGTCTGCATGTTTCCCAGTTAATCAGTGGTAGTTTTTAAACTCTCATATTTCACGCCCCACCATCAGCCGATGAAACCGCTCATTAAAACTGACACAATGTGCTGCAGGAAACGGCAGCATCCAGCTGGGCCTGTTAGTGATGCTGACAACCTGTACTTGTCATAAATACAGATGGAGATGTGGGAACATACCCTGTGCACATACACGCTGGGTAAACGCACACAAGTGGAAAAGTCAATACGTCCGACATGCATCATGCTGTATGATGATCAAAAGTGTAAAACGCCGTTTTTAATAACAGTTATTTTAACACAGAACACGGTTTGGATTCAGGAGAAACAGAAACCTCTTCCAGGACCGTGAACTTTAATCTCGCAGAGTTATTATTAGCATAAGTTAAATTGAAGCTTGTTCAGCTGATGGCTGATTCGGTGGCGGCTGTGAGTGAGTGAGAGGTTTGATGGACGTCTGGTGGGCTCAGCTGTGTTTCAAAATAACAGGAAGGCATTGACCCAGACTGTTCAAACTAACAGTTACTGCTCACAGCGCTGAAACAAACCAGTTCTTATATTTCTTACTCAGGAAGTGGAATGTTTGTTACCATTAGAAGAGGGACGGCATCACAAGACCCGCTAGGATTAATCCTCTAAGGAATGTGGCTGTTCCGCAGCACTAATGTCCAGTAGACGTTAAGTGTGGAATGTTTGTTTAATCTCAGTTTCACAGCCTCAGCCTCTGGTGGGGGGTCAAATACAAAAGGATAATACCATTCAGCTGGTGTGTTTAAGACTCAGTGGGTGATCCTGCCTCATTGTAAAGCAGCGGTGTGGTGAGCGGCTGAAGAGGCTCTATTCAGTGTTTTGCTGTGTAAATATTTGTGCGTCCACATCTTGTGAATC
Organism: Trinectes maculatus; assembly: GCA_016785345.1. Classification (NCBI taxonomy): domain Eukaryota; kingdom Metazoa; phylum Chordata; class Actinopteri; order Pleuronectiformes; family Achiridae; genus Trinectes; species Trinectes maculatus. Next base: position 72,793 of record JAFBJQ010001257.1, read on the forward strand.
GCTGCAGAGACTGAGTGGGCTCAGTCCGTCTGCTCACTATGAATGTCAATGTATTCCAGCGGGCCCCTGGGACCCGGCGGGTGTAACGCTGTTCACACTTAATTGGATGACAAATCCTGCACACATGACTGTAAACATCCTGAAAGCGAAACCTTGACATTTTGATTGCAGTGTTTGGGTTCCACTGTTGCAGACAGTTGTCGTGTTGTTGTTGTTGTTGTTGTTACATGAGTCGTGTACTTCGTTAAACAACTTATTAAAAGCCATCATTGCTCGGGAAAGAGGAAATGAGCTGAACCCTTAGGTTCTGGGTTGAGACCCGTGGTTTTTGTGTTATTCAGGTTTAGGTGCTGTGTGTATGAGACGTACCTGCTTCATACGTTGTGGCATGCGCTGTCATACTCCACGTGCTGGACTTGCGGCCTTTGGTTACCATGACAGCGAACTCATACATGGTGTTTGGCTTGAGGCCGGTGACGGTGTGGCTGAGCGCCGTGGTGTCTGCAGACTATACACACAACACAACAGCAGAATTTAGACACAAGACTAAAACCGCTGTTGAAGAATCACACAGACACACACATTATAGCTACATGTATCATTCTTCTTCATAAGCATGTGTTGCATTTTTACTTTAAAGTTTATTTCAGAGACTTTGACATCAGTGAATATTAACAGGCCCCTGAAGCTGGATAAACTCAGTTGTGTGTTCACTTTAAAACCACACATCTCTTTGTCCTTGCAGCACCAAGGAAATCTCTCATCTTAAGAACCTGATGGAAAAAAGAAGAGTCCGAGGCCTTTCTCTTTGTGTGTGCGCGTGTGTTCATGAAGGTTAGCAGACAGCATGTCCTTGTATAAATCTCTTCAAGTGTTCAGATTATTGTTAGTTTTGTTCGAGGAAAAGTCTCCACAGAACAACATGATCAATGAAAGAGTTGCTCTTTTTTGTCTTTTTATATAAAAATAGAAATAATTTCAAGTCATATTTAACAATATCATGTGTCCTACGTGAGACGGTCATAGGCTATTGTCTTATGTCGTATGTCTGTTCTTACCTTGTACTTCCCACTGGTGGAGTAGCTGGTCTTCCACTTGACAGAGTAGTACCGGACCTCAGATGCCTTCTGGTTCTTGGTCATGGAGTTGTCAGCCCAGGAGACACGGACAGAATCCGAGGACAAAGCCACGGCTTGGACCCCGACAGGGGGGATCATGGGAGTGCTGGTGTCTGGCATGGGAGTGGGGTAATTGTCAAAGAGGTGGAAAAACCCATCATCTTCTGATGGGTCTATGGGGTCTGTGTGTGGGGGGGTGGGAGTGGGGGTTAACCATTGTAACCAGTGTGTTTGGGAATAATTAATGAAGTGATAATGAAAGTTCATTAATGGAGAAATGTATGACACAGGCAGAGTTTGGATTAATACGGGTTTGCACATGCATATGCAGGAAAAAGAGGCAAACATAAGGATGCGTCAGGTGACATGCAGGGTTTTAAATGTAATGCAGCCATGTTTGTTTGAGAGGAGGAGCAGATGGAGAAGGAAGTGAAAAACAAGGAGAGGAGAGAGAAGAGGACAAAGAGTAAGAAGACAGTGAGAGACAAAGGCTGTCCATCTAAACAGGAAGTAGAGCCACAGATCAGCCAATAGGACCCTGTTTCTTAGACCCTGTGTATGTACATATATACATACATACACCTGTGTCCCCAGACCGTCTGACCCGCTGCCTTCAGGTGCTTCTACAAACTATATTCAATAAACAAAATGATTTCCATGATGTAATGCTGTTTTATCACAAATTAATATAATCAATCCCCTGATTAAATTCTGTGGATACGATTGTCAGAGTCAGCTGGGTATAAAAAAATCAAAACAAATGCAAACAAAACAAAAACAAAACAAAACTTGGTCTTGGCACCGAAACAAATTCAGAACTGGGAGATTCGGGCTGGAGAGGCACATAAAGGCAGCAGAACACGAAGCACAAGCTAACAGATGCTAACAGATGCTAACAGATGCTAACAGATGCTAACAGATGCTAGGAGATGCTGAGAGAGAGCTAGAATAAACAGAGTGAGAGAAATGAAGATTTCAGTGAGACGGTCACTCTGCTGCTTCCAGCTCTGCATCCTCTGATCTACTGACAGGAAAAACCTCCAGGACACTAAAACACAGTTAGTGACACACACAGTTTACTGTCAACACACAACTGTCACTGACAACAATCAACTGAAACATATGCTGTACGTAAGTAACACAGTCTGCGTTTCACAAATCACTTAAGTATTGTGTAAATAAGACTTTGGACAACTTGTATGTTTTGGTTTCTTCAAATGTTTCTGTGTCAGAGCTGTTTTATGTCTCTCTGTTTGATTTGATGTGCTGCTGTGTGGCACCTCTTTCCTATATATTACATACATATGTATGCTACATATATGTGTATCCCACACACACACACGCACACACATATGTACTATGTATATGTATATACATACATATTTCCTGTATTTCCTGCTTTACGCCACAGACAGAGGCGTTGAGTTGTGTCTGCAGAGCCAATCAGACGCAATCTACAGCTGCAGCCCCCCCCCCACACACACACACACACTGACTGGTGATAGATAGATAGATAGATAGATAGATAGATAGATAGATAGATAGATAGATAGATACATAGAAAAAGAGAGAAAGATTGATGAAGGGGTGTGTGTGTGTGTGTGTGCGTGTGTGTGTGGAGCTGCGGGCGAGCTGCAGCAGGCAGCAGTGTCGTGTTAAACTGGTCGTCCAGCATCACAATTAAGCTCCACTCAGGACAGAATACTGATGAGGAGGCAGGACACGCCCCACCCACTCGTCCTCCCCCACCTCACTCCTCCCTTCATCCCTCCTCCGCCTCCTCTTTTACATATTTGTCTTTTCTCCTTCTCTCTTACCTTCAGCCTTTTTCCTCCTTTCGTAGCCCTCCCACCTCACTCCCTATATCCCTTTCTCCTTCCTTCCTCTCACCTCCCACCCCCTTCGTCTTTACTCCTACCCATCCTCCCCCCGCGTCTCCTGTCGTTGATTAAATGGGAGCTTGGCAGCTGGTTGCAGATCAGTTCTGCGTCTGTGTGGTGGAGGGACGAGGTGAGAACGAGGGAGTCTATTAACGAGGCTCCCACAGTTAACGAGCTAGTTTTTAAGACTCTCATAAAAACACTCCTCAGCGTCCTGCCACACTGAGGCGGTGGCGAATTCAACATGTCCCGGCAGAGCAAGGCAGGAAGTGGTCCCCACCAGGTCAAACTTATGGTACATACAAATATGGACACCTGTGTGTGTGTGTTCATATTTCAACACCAATCCAGATGTGTTTGGAAATTTGTGAGTCATTTCTTTACCAAGACGACAAAGGTCACTGCTCTTCAGGTCACACACAACACATCTGGCCTGTTGTTGTCATGTGGTTACATCTATTTGCTGTGTGAACAGCAAATCTATCCCCCCCCCCCACCACTGACGTTTCCTCTTTCCCATCTTTTCTGTCTCTCTCGTCTTATTTTTCCTGTTTTTTCCACAAGCTGTGATTAAAGTCCATATTAATTGACGGGTCTCTGGCTGCTGGTTGTGGGACTCTGATCCCTGGATGAGGGTTGGAAACCTGAGAAATGTGGCGTCTTTATGAGAGTCATTAAGGATTTATATCAGCGCCATGCTGCTGCTGAGCAGCCGACCCTCGGCTGTTTAATTCATAAGATGAAACTTGGCTCAGAGTTGGATCTTTTCATTTATCTCACTTCTACAGCTCAGAGTGTGCAGTCTCTCTCTCACACACACACACACACGCACGCACGTTTACACACAGACTGAGCTTTATCAGTACTCACAGTATTCATTATATATATATCTACATTACTACTAGCACATTTCTGGTGCTAAGCATCTATTTTATTACTATAATAACAAATTACATTACTACGAGTGTTGCAGCTAATATTACTATAACTTATACTGCTGTAAATAGTACTGGTAACACTACTACAGTATTTCCCTCAAATCCTTCTCTACTGCTAATGCTATAAATACCAGCTGTATTAGCTGTTCAGGCAAATGATAAGTTTCAGCTTTTGGGAAAGCTACGGCTAATACTACTACTACTACAACTACTGCTACTACTACTACTAATAATAATAATGACAATATACTATTATTATTATTATCAATATTAATAATAATATTAATAATATCAATACATTAATAATAACAATAATACTAATACTAATACTAATACTACTACTACTAATAATAATGCCAAACATGAATTAAATCAGTCACATGTGCACAGTTCAATTTTGTGATATAATCAGAGCTGCGTGTGCGTGTGTGTAGTGTGTGTATATGTGTGTATGTGTGTGTGCGTGATCGTACCTGTCAGAGATCGAGTGACGGCGCTCTCGTACAGGGGGACTCCTTCTCCGGCGTTATTGAACGCCTTTAGGGAAATCACATAGTGTGAGCTGGGCTCTGAGACACACAGAGACAGACACAGAGACAGACAGACAGACAGACAGACACAGAGGCAGAGAGACAGACAGACACAGAGAGAGAATAGTTTAAGTCACTGTACGTTTCCATCTGAAGATTCATCTCTTTCCACTGTGACACTGCAGCGATTCCCTGCAGTCTTTACAGACGTGACCCTCGTTCGTCAGCTGCGACCTTGCTGTCACACAGAGACATGAGAAGACTTGACGACTGTGGACGTCTGAACTGATTGACAAGCAGTGGCTCGTCGCTCTCGATGTGATGATGCTGCACAGTCAAATGCTCGCATCAGTTAAACAAACAGGCCCGCTCCGTTCCCCAGACGCCCTCGCCACATGAATTAATAATCACTATGAATTATAAATGCCATGTACATATGTGCACTCGGTCCCATGTGTGCCAGCAACACGATGGCTGGATTTTATTTTTCATTACTCCTCCATTATGAAACGCGAGACAGGAATTTTCATCCGCATATAAAAATACACCCAATTTGTTATTGTCTTCTTTGGAATGCAAATGGGCCGTTCCAGTCGCTGGAGAGGATGTTCTGTCTTTTTCAAACTCTCACAATTAGATTTCCACCTCAAGCAGCTTTCTTATTACATTCTTTTAAATTATTGATTGTAATTAAATGGAGATTTTAATCATCATAATGAATTAATGCAACAAGGGAGCGCTATGTCATTATTGGCACTTTGTCGGTTGGGGCATGCTGTGTTTTTCTTTTTTAAGACTCAGTAATTTAAAACGTGAACACGGATGTGACAGCAACAAATAATAAGATTCGGTATTTCTCCGACAAATTTAAATTCAAGTCAGCATGATGAGGGATTTAAAACAGAATTTAAAAGCCGATGTCTGTAGAATAAAAGAAAACGATGAGGAAATTTTACCAAACATTTTACAGAACAAACTTTGGTTGTAAATCAAAGTAAAACACAGACCATTTTAAATATTTGTTGTTGTGATTTGATCCCTGTACATCATACAGTACATTCAAACTAATCTTTGAAATGTTAAAAAACTGTTTTTAAATGCTGGTTCCAGCAGCCGAGAGCAGAGCGGTGACCTAAGACCAAAGTTTCAGGGCCTCAGGGGTCAGGTGTTGACCTCACCCAGGTTTTCAATGGAGTAGTATCTCTGCTTGCTGTCCACCCTGACCGTCTCGGCGTAGGGGCTTCCCACTCCATAGCCGATGATGTAACCTCGGACCAGTATGCTGGGGCTGAGCGGTGGCGTCCAAGACATGATGATGCTGTTGGGCAGCGGCCTGACGTGCAGAGAGCTGGGCTGGTCCGGTACCTGACTCTCTGCAAAAAAAAAGTGAAGCGTTAGATCGGAGGAGAAGAAGAAGAAGAAAGAAGTGGTTGTCAGTATGACTTTAGCCCCGGTGGTAAAGTGAAATCTGTTTCTGCCCTGCTAACAGATGCTAACCCAGTTAGCTGCTTATTCAGCTCTAATAAGGCCTGACACTTAGCGTTTTGCTCAGCGTCGCATTAGATCAGATTAGCACGCTCTCTGTCCTCGGGGAGGGAGACGCTCCGTATCAGCTATTGAGTGAAAATCCATTGAAATGAGATTTGCGTCTCCTTCGGTCTGGGCCAGGAAACACAGTTAGCATAGATGTGTTTGTGTTTTTATCTCAGCAGCTTCCTGATGACCAGAACGTCCTGCTCCCAGATCCAGCCCGAGGTTACTGCTCCTAATGATCCCAGTGCACGTGATCACACGACCAAACTAATTAGCTGGTCAGTGTCTTTCTTTCTTTCTTTCTTCATTATCTTTTGAATTTATTTCCACGCTCACATCTTTACATAGTTACATCTTTATGTAATGTAATGTAAATTATGTAATATCATTATATGTGATAATGACAATAAAGCTATTCTATTTCTATTCTTCCCTGTACCCTCATCAGTTCTCATAATCTCTCCATCAGTCTTTCCTCCTCCCTTCTTTCATATTCTGCCCTTTAACTTCTCCCCTCTCTTCTCTGATAGATCCCTTTTCCTTCTTCCTTCCCCCTCCACCTCCGCCTCCCCCTTCCAGCTTCCTTTTTCCATCCATCCATCCCTCCTCTCCTCTCCCTCCCTCCATCCCCCTGAGGCCAATCTCCCCTCCATCCATCCATTTCACCCCTCAGCTGGTTAAATATTTATGTGTGTTGGGACACGGGAGGTATTTACATGCTGTTGTACAGATTGCTTCTGCTATATGTGTGTACACACACACACAGACACACACACACACACACACACAGACACACACAGTCTCTCTGTATCTACCGTCCAGGTCGTTCTCCGGCGTCTCAGCTGTGAACCAGTCACTGGCTGGACCTGTTCCATTGGCCGTCATGGCAACTACCTGGAAGCTGTACTGACTGCCCTTCTCCAACCCTGGGGGGAGAGAGGGAGGGAGGGAGAGAGAGAGAGAGAGAGAGAGAGAGAGAGAGAGAGGTGGGGGGGAGTATTATTATTATTATGATATTAATAATACAAGTAGACAAACAGACACCGATCTTATGGGGCTACTGATGGAGTGACCTCACATGGCACCTGTGTCATTGTAACATTCCTCTGGGGTCATGTGATTCATTCCTCCATGACCAGTCAGGTTCTGCCATTCGTCATGATGAAGCACTGATTCATCCTTTGGGTTAATCTATTTTAACAGCCACTGAGGCTCATGGGCAGCACATTAACAGACAGGAAACTCAGCTTTGATGAATAATTGATGTGATATTGATTTTTTCTTAGAAGAAGTAAGAAATTGCTTTTTTAAATAATTGATGTTTAAATTTTGGCAAATTGCATTTAATTTACTTAAGGACACATGATGACTTGGTAATAAAAGACAAATGTTTTAATCTTTCATCCTATTTGTTGAAATTCAGTTTATTCTGAAAAGAGATAATTACTGCTGACAGCAAGGCTTGTAGCGGGTGGTGCGCACACACACAAGCACGCACGCATGCACACACACACAAACACATACAAACACACACACACACACACCCACCCGTCACAGTGGATGAAGATAACAATCAGTGGAAAATAATGAAAAGGAAGATCAGTTTCATTCTAATCCTGCAAACCTCAAACTGAAATTATAGCTGGTGGCAGGTAGAATGTATGTATGTACGTACACACACACACACACACACATTGTGCAAACAAATACACAAATAACTGTTGGACTTAACACACACACGCTCTTTGTTTCCACGACCACGTTCGCGATGGAGGATCTTTCAGCCTCAGGTGATGTTGTGAAAGACTCGTCTTACACATGTCAAAACTACATCGATTGACTTGGGTTATTTTTAATGCTGAGAAAACAGTGTTTGAGTAAACATTCTAATCAGCTGCTACTGTAACGCTTGATAGAATCTGAAGTGTCCAATGTTTTAGGACACAATCGAGAGAACAAGAGCAACAACATCACGAGATAAGAATAAATGTCGTCGCAGAGCCGCACCTGTGAACAGGTACCAGAAGTTGTTGGGTTCGATGGCCTCTTGGTCGCCACGACGACCAGTCTTCCTGTATTTGATCTTATAGGCAGTGATGATGCCGTTCTGAGTGCTGCGCGGAGGCGGCTGCCATGACACCTTGATGCTCTGAAAGACAAATAAAACAGTTGTGTGCATTAAATAATAATAATTCCTAAACTAATTTACTTATGACATTTGTGATTTTTTTTCGAGTGTCCGAAACAGTTCTCATTCAGGACCCTCACTCTTTCATAATCCACTGGAGACAGATACAAAAACCCAGAGTTCAGTGAGGCGGATCATAAATGCTGGACAGTGTTTGGTCAGTTAAACCCTCACACATCCAGGATGAGTTAAACTTGCATCATGCTACAGGCCTCTTGTGTCTGTGTGTGTTTCAAACTGCAGTGGTTTGAATTTGTGTGTCTTTGCGTGTATGTTTGGGTGTGTGTGTGTTGCATGAATCTTTATTGCTTTATTTGCATGTTAACAACCCACCTCTGATTTACACACACTCAGGCACAGGCGCGCACACACACACACACACACACACAGATGTTTGCTTGGCCCCCAGTGTGCTCTGTTCTGTGAGGCAGCTGCCATGGACCATGCTGATATACTCAGCATAACCATCATAACCATATGTGTGTGTGTGTGTGTGTGTGTGTGTGTGTTGACATTAATAAATGAAGATTAATGAATTAGAAAATGTAACACCCTTTCTCTCCCGTTAGTATCATCACATATTTTGTCTTTCAGTTTGTTGTGTAGTTGTTATTAGATAAACTAGTGTTGTTGTTGTGTTTGGACACGTCTTAGAAACATCCCTGTACTGTTGTATTCAAGTTACATTTATCATTCATCAGAATATTTATCAATATCTGCTTCAAAATAACAAGGTCAGAGGTCATTTAGCAAAACCATGATGGTAAAAGTATTTGTCCTGAAGTGAAACAAAAACGTGACAGCAGCAACATTCCTTTGTTAATTCAGGTCATGTGGACACTGAACAGTTGTCACAGTTGTGTCTCATTAGCTTCTTAATTGTGTTAATTAAAAATAATGAATCAAGGTGAAGCCTGCAAGTGTCCCGGAAATGTTCACATTTTAATTTTTTATTGTACTGTGAGAAATAATTCTGTTGTTGGACAATAAACAAAAACTGATATATTTCTGTAGATAATGACAATTCTTAAATTCTGACCGGGACAGTGCGAAAACTCACACACACACAAACACACACACACACACACACACACACACACACACACAGTGATGGTGTGTGCGTCCCCCAGTCAGCTGTGGTATAAGTGATGGGGCCAACGAGCAGTTTAAATATTCATCCAGCGTTACTGTGACAATGGTCACAGAGGAATTCATTAACATTTAGCTGCACCTGTTCCCTCGGCTGCTCCCCATCTTGCTAATTGATTACGGCAGAACTGATTACCAGGGGGTGGGGGTGTGGGGGTTGTAGATGAATGGTAGGAGAAAACAAGAGAAAGGGAAAAATTTAATAAATGTGTGTCTCAGCCAAATTCCTCCACACTCCCTCCCTCTCTTTCTGGACGAGTGTCATCATGCACCTCATTAACCAATTACCCACTTTGACAGGACACATTTGGATGTGTGGTCTCCATGGAAACAGTACAGAAGCTGCACTCATGTCAGAACATCTCCCACAGAGACACACAGTGGCAAGCCATCCATGAAGGAGGGCGACGCCATGACACCTGGAGGAAAACGCTCCTCAGCTGCAATGACGACAACAACGATGACGACGACGACAACAGCAGCTACTGCAGACCGACGGTACGATTAATAATGTCAATGTGCTGTGAGTTCAACACTGTTACAGCTAATCACTCTCCTGCCGCTGCTGTTCCCAATGATGTCACTGTTACGGACTCCTAAAACTGATGTTTACATACAAAAAACATCATCTGCATCCAGAGCGTTTTCTATTCTCATAATGAGGAAGTAGTGTTTATCTTATTATATGAAATTAGAATTATTATTTAACAGCCTGAAGCAGCATCTTTCACAGACCTTCACCACACATGAGCCTGAGGAGATGAAGCCTTCATTTCCTTTACACTGTGATGAACCCTGTTGCCCCTAAAGAGACACGGTGTATTAATTCATGTCACACGAGCATTAGTGAAAGTGAGCGGGAACAGTCCTGACCTAACGTTACCTCCATGTGAACCGTCAGACGCTGCTGTGAACAGAACAGCTCAACCACACACTGCCGTGTTCATTAAGTTGTAGAGTTTCATCTATTTTTAGGTGCTGACTGCACTGAAGCGGCTCCATGGATTAATGAAGGTGCTTTCAGGCGTATTTTTGTCTCTGTGTGTGTGTGAATACAGGGTGACATGGCCTCAGGCTGCACCGTAACTCTGAATCATCCCTCGGTTTGTCTCACAGTGAGCGCAGCAGCCAGTAATCTCTGCGGCGGCGGCGGCGGCTGCTTTGTATTCAGATGTTTCTGGCATTGTAAAGCAGCGGGGCAAGTGAAGCCGTGACCTCCTTCTCCACCTTCAAACAAAGCGAGAGCCTCCGTCTGTTTTAATTTTCCCTCAGAGGGAAGTACGGGGAGGTCTGCGGAAGCCGCTGATGATGACACTGACATTAATAAGTGCCGATAATAACCAGAACAACAGTGATAATCACATGAATCAGACGTGTGTGGGAAAAGCTAATGAGCACTACGTCTTCCCTCTGCAGCTACAGCAACCTCAGCTCAGAATAAACTTTCCTTTCAGCCGCATGGTGACGTGACGCCATCACAGAGCATCACACAGTCAGCAGCATCGACAGCTGCTAATCCATTGTGGGCTCACTGATTACAGAATTTAATTTTAAAACCATCAACAAAATCTTGATGTGTGTTATTAAAAGATACATGATGAGGATGAGTTCAATGAATAATGTACTGTACTGTTTACCTATCAGGTGTGGATCTGGACACACTGTGAACAGCCAAACACCTCCAGCCTTTTTCCTGCTGAACTGTTTGATGATTCATGAGACGGCTTTGAAGAAAAAGCTAAAGTTTATACTGAGACTGGAATTAATTGAATGGGTTTATCCTGTGTGTCTGTATGTGGAGCTGCATACAGAACACCTCATCCACCCTGTGACCTCCACACACACACACACACACACACACACACACACAGACACACACACACACGCACACACACACACACACACACAGTGTGACTGTGCCTCTTACCCAGAGGACATGAACAAACAATCACAGATTGAATTCTGGGAGTGTTTACTCACCTGGTGTGTGTGTGCGTGTGCATGTGTGCACGCGTGCGTGTGTGTGTGTTAATGTCCTCTGGGTAAAGGAGCAATCACATGGAAGACAGACTGTCTCTATTTGCTTTGTGATACAACGCAACACCACGCAGTGTGTGCATGTGTGTGTGTGTGTGTGTGTGTGTGTATGTGATGTTGGGAAATGTCGTGGTTTTATGGAAATAAAGATTAACATGATGAGAACTAATATTCATTCTATACAAGACAACATTTTCCAATCAGAGAGTGGCTGACTATTAAACTGTACAATTAGGAAGAGCCTTCTTGATGAAGTGGGCGGGGCCTCTAGTGAGGGCAGTGACATCATCGCTGACAGGTGTGTGACTGAGGGAGACAGATCATATGATGTTTGATCTAATGAGGAGTGAAATAAATGAACAGATGAAGGAATGATTGAATCAACGAAGGAATAAAAAGAACTGAATCTGTTTTCACATTGAGTGAGTAAAGGATCTGTTCGCACAAACCAAACTGTGTCTGAAATCAAGAGCTTCTTCTCTCCTCTGACACAGTAAAGGTCACAACGTCACAGATCAGGAACCATCCAGAAACAACTCTGCAGCAAAACCTGCAGTTTCCACACATCCCTCTCCCCATCAGTGCTTTCCATCTCCTCCTGAGGGATCCCGAGGCATCTGATGCCCCGACGCACGACAAAGAAACACTTCGTCAGGAGTCAGATGGAAACTTCAGACTGAGCTCAGCTGGACCCTTCAGCACATCGTCTTTTAATCAGTGTTTAAATGAGTCTCCAGGTTCTTCACAATAACGCGTCAGATTCCAGCCGAGACTCGTCAGCAGGTTTAAGCGCTCCGATGGGAATTCTTCCAGAAGCTATTCTTAGAGCGGCAGAGCTAAAAGTTTCCAATGTGCAGGATGTTCCCAGAATCCACCGCTGCTCCTGACTCTGACAGCTGGAGCAATGGTGACCCTGTCTAGACTCTCCAGAGAATTCTGGGTAAAAAAAAAAAAAAAAAAACCTACATACCTGACACACTGTAAACTCAGAGCTGTGTTCACCCTAGCGTTCAAAAACACACACACACTGACAGTTTCACCTATTTACAGTTTAGAAAGACAGAAAAATGATGCAGCTGCTATTTTGTCCACATCATGATGATCATCTGGCTTCTACAAAAACCATCATGTAAAAAACCTGTTCATTATGTTCTGCAGGTAACACCCATACCCCTGTTTCCAGTGACCTTTAGGCTCTGATGATCTGCATGCAGCTCAGATCTGATCTGATGGTGCACTTTGACCTATGTGTCCATAGGCTTGATGACTGATTTTACTTTGTACTTTGTAATATATTCATTTATTTATGTCATTTGGTCTCAGAGACCAGGTTCATATGTTGTTTGATGCAGGTCTGGTAGACTGGGAGAGGTTTGGACTTTGGAGACATGGTGTTATTGATACGTGTCATCAGCTGAATCCTCTGATCAATGTGTCAGTACAGACATGGACACTTGCTGACGCTTCAGGGACATGAGACTGTCTGTGCTTGGCTGTGATTGGTGCTGCATCTCCAGCTGCTGATCTCAGGTTTGTCAGAAACAGGAAACAAACAAACAAACAAACAAACATTTACTTTAACAAGCGTCTTTTCTGTTTAATTCAGAAAAATCGTCCTCCTTTTTAAAACTCATTTCCTGAAGCTTTTAAAATGATCGTGTGGCTCTGACATCACGATCAATCAGCCACGACCCGGGTGCCGATCGGCAGAGAATATCAATCACATGCAGGGGAATAAATGGACAGAAAGTAAATGAGGTCAGCTCTCCACAGACGATCTGACCCTCCTGTTTATGGACATGAATTATAAGTCGGTCACAGCGTCTCAGCAGACATTCATCATTTGATCTGTTTTCTGAGAAGGTTGAAAAATCCTGACGACATAAACCTCTGGTCAACAGTGTCTCACGTCTTATTCTGGAGACATTGTTTGATCTCAGCTCATCACCCTCACTATCGCAGCAGAAAAGTGAAGAACTACTTCTACTAAAAAAATCAAGTTTGAAAAGATGCTTGGTTTTGACATATGCGACAGCGTTATCTACACCCTGACCAAACAGGAAAAAAACTCATATCCTCCAGAGACGAGCTGCACTGAGGATGATAATCCCAAAACTTCCACCCGACATTCCTCTAAACTTAAAACAAATTAAAGCCTGAAGGCAGAGCAAACACACATACGTAACTGTGGACTGCGTCTATCAGGAAAACGAGGCCATGTCACTTGAGAGAAGCTGTTGAGTGATGAGTGTGTCACAGTTAAACGTGTCAGACTGAAGAGTCGTCAGTCACAAATGTTCAAATGATATGATTCCGTATAAATCACTTTCGAGCGGTGATGAGGAGATGGAGACGAGGACAGAGACATGAGGGAGGAGACGTTTACAGAACATTCAACTCACCCTGGACAGGACGACCTCTAAGGTGATGTTCTGAGGAGGTGCACTGGGAACTGCAGAGAAAACAACACAACACAGTGTCAATATACATCATACACCAAATCAACCAGCTCGTTCTGGTTGATTCACATTCACACGCTATTTTACAGTTACATCATCGTTCTGTATTTTCTGTTACTTCAGTGCACACAGTGCAGATCCCTTCTGACAAAGACGGAATCAGAAATATGATGATTATTCAAAAATGATGTTGACTGTAGAGAGGATGATAAATAAACAACACGAGGATGAGGCTGACAGAGTGATGAGGATGAGGATGAGGATGATGATGATGATGATGATGATGATGGTGATGATGATGATGAGGATGATGATGATGATGATGAGGATGATGATGATGAGGATGATGAGGATGAGGATGATTATGATGATGAGGATGATGATGATGATGATGATGATGAGGATGATGATGATGAGGATGATGATGAGGATGATGATGATGAGGATGATGATGATGATGAGGATGATGATGATGAGGATGAGGATGATGAGGATGATGATGAAGATGATGAGGATGATGATGATGATGATGATGAGGATGATGATGAGGATGATGAGGATGAGGATGATGATGAGGATGAGGATGATGATGATGATGAGGATGATGATGATGATGATGATGATGAGGATGATGATGATGATGATGATGAGGATGAAGATGATAATGATGAAGATGAGGATGATGAGGATGATGATGAAGATGATGAGGATGAGGATGATGATGATGATGATGATGATGATGATGAGGATGTGTCTGAATCCAGCCGACCAGAGAAAAACAGTGATGCTCAAACTGTGAAGCTAAGTGTTTTGGCTTCAACAAACTGTGAGTGTATGTGCAGGCAGGCAGACGCCTGATTAACTGTCAGAAGCTTATCTATTGATTCAGCTGCTCAGTTTGTGTGTGTGTGTGTGTGTAAGCACTACTGTGGATTCAATTAGCCCACAAGTCATTGTTATCATCAAGACACAGCCAGAAGATTCACAATACATCTGCATCTGTGTGTGTGTGTGTGTGTGTGTGTGTGTGCGTGTGTGTGTNNGACAGACAGACAGACAGACAGACAGACAGACAGACAGACAGACAGACAGACAGACAGACAGACAGACAGACAGACAGACAGACAGACAGACAGACAGACAGACAGACAGACAGACAGACAGACAGACAGACAGACAGACAGACAGACAGACAGACAGACAGACAGACAGACAGACAGACAGACAGACAGACAGACAGACAGACAGACAGACAGACAGACAGACAGACAGACAGACAGACAGACAGACAGACAGACAGACAGACAGACAGACAGACAGACAGACAGACAGACAGACAGACAGACAGACAGACAGACAGACAGACAGACAGACAGACAGACAGACAGACAGACAGACAGACAGACAGACAGACAGACAGACAGACAGACAGACAGACAGACAGACAGACAGACAGACAGACAGACAGACAGACAGACAGACAGACAGACAGACAGACAGACAGACAGACAGACAGACAGACAGACAGACAGACAGACAGACAGACAGACAGACAGACAGACAGACAGACAGACAGACAGACAGACAGACAGACAGACAGACAGACAGACAGACAGACAGACAGACAGACACAATAAAGATGGCCAACAGTGGATGCTGTTGGTGTGGACTCACCGTCTGATTGGGTGGTGACGCTGACCGTCTCGGAGGTGCTGCCTGGTCCGTAGCGGTTGATGGCCAGAACCCGTACCGTGTACTCTGTGAACTTATTCAGTCCGTCCATCTTGTAGTTGAGTCCGTTCACCTCCACACTCTGACCACAAACACACAGCAGTGATTACACAGAGTGAACACACCTGATCACTTTGTGACATTAACACCACCTCGGGTTCTGACCACGTCTGCGGCGGTGCTGACCTGCTCCTTGCTGGACGGGCTCTCGCTCCACAGCAGCCTGTAGCCCAGCACGGGGCCGTTGGGTTGGCTGGGAGGCTCCCAGCTCACCTGGACAGAGGTGGGAGACAGAGCCTCCGCCCGCAGAGCCTCCACCCTGCTGGGAACCTGGACTGTAGAGACACAGAGACGTCACAAATACTGCACCTGTAGCAGCTGCTACAGACTGTGAATGTGTGTGTGTGGTTTGTGTGCACAGGACTAAAAAGCCTAACTGTGTGTTTGTGTGTCAGAGTCTCACGGTCAGGTTTGGTGGTGAGCCGCAGGGGGGCGGAGCTCTCTCCTGGTCCTACGTCGTTGTAAGCGACGACTCGGAAGCTGTAGCTCTCCTCTGGTTTCAGGTTGGAGACCGTCAGCTCCAAAGACTCCGGCTCTGACACGTTCACTGACCGCTCCCTGGCGCAGGAAAACACAGTTTCAGACAAAGCACAAACCTAAAATAAAGTTTCAACGGACTCTTTAACACTAGCTATTAACCTGTTGCTGTTATGTTTACATTAATGTCAGTTCAGTTTAACTTTAGGTTCAAATTGACCTTCTATTACATGGCTAATAAAAGTTGAATTGAACCACTTGTTGTCTGTTCATTTGATGTTTATTTAACCTGTCAAACGGAGCCTTGATACTTTAGACACTTCAGTTTAACCCAGAACCCAGATTCAGTCCGTAACAGTGCAGATAACAGCAGCCATAATCAGATCTAATCTGTGTAATCTCTCGTTACTGCAGCTAATCCTCAGATTACAGCGCCTCTGCAACCTCCCACTCCTCAACTAATCACCACAGAGCTGCACAGACAGCTGTAATGATCAGAGCCTATTTCCACAGCAGCGTCACATAAACACACAGGATTCTTCTGCTCAGTTCACTGAAAAATAATAATAATCACAGCGCTTTTCCTTTGAAGCCTTTTTAGAAATTGTGATTCGATTTCGGTTAAGTTCTGCTCCACTTTGATAAGAACTGATAAAATTGCCGCCAGTTCTGATCGTATCCACTGAGACACAAACAGTCGCTATCAGACCCCTGATTTAGACAGAAGGCAGAATCACAACTGTTCAGCTCCTATGACACTGTTTCTTCCCATTTAATTACAAATGAATATTCCAAATAACTCCATTATTTATTCACCATCATATCCCTAATGATTAAAACACTGACACATAAACAGTACTAAACCAAATCCCTGTCCCTATATCAATAATCATACGATAAACAAGAAACAACATGCATATTTTTATCTCTCTCTCTCTCTCTCTCAGGTGCGGCAGTGAGACTCGATGGGTGTTATATTTTAGAAGATATCATAAAAAGTGAGCAGAGTTCTCTGGGTTTATAGATCCATATTTTCCTCTGAGTCGAATGTGGAGTTAACCAGCAGGTCGCTTTCTATCACACAGTGTGAACTCTGAGCCACAAAGACCCACACGTCTTCCTCTGCTTATTATCTCCTCTTCTTCACGCTGACCTTCAGCCTCTCCTCTCTCTGAGAGTTGGAAGGAACAAGTCGAACATGAAGGTCATGTGAACAATGGAGTGTGTCGGGAGCCAAAACCTCAAACGATGTTCACCAAAGAACAAAAAATTGTTTTACTTGTTTACTGAAAAGGGACAAAAATAAAAAATATATTTCCTACCACCCACTGAAACACTATATGAGGCTGAACGGATGAAGGCTGTTGATCTCCTCTGTGCTCTTTTTTCTTCTTTCAGTTTTCAATAATAATCTTCGTCTGGTCCTTTACGGCAGACGTCCCCAACCACTGAGCCGGTGACCAGTACCAGGCCACAAGTTATACGTATTTTATTTTCATTAGTCTTCCAGTTACTATCTTCATGTGTTTCACTGTGAAAACGCAGTTTTTCCTGAAAGTCATCACAACTGACAGAAACACCTGATTCTCTCTCCTGTCCTGTCACCCCCCCACCCTCCCACCCCCCTCCTCAAGTTATTAGTGCTGACAAAAACCTCCTCTGCATTTTACTCCAGCTCATTAGAAATGATAAACCCTCTGTCAGGGGGTATATAATATGACAGAGTCTCCATGTCATATTGTTTCATGATCATCATTTCATGTTTCATCTTTGGCCCAGTGCTGGGTCCTAAAGAGCTGCAGGCCACGTTCTCCCTGAGGTAAGAAAGCCTAAAAGCCTGGATGTGAAAGTCTTCAGCTGCAGCCCGACTGTCAGAGTTTACCGTTTAACATCAGCAGGGGACTCACCAATATGTCACCCAGACATTTTCTATTTAACGCCCAGAGCTGCTGTGTGCAGCAGAGCTGTGAGTGTAAGAAATAAGAGTTGTCTTTAACATGCTGTTAGTCTACAGCATCAGGGCCTGTGTAAGTCAACAACACGGACAGAGCTTCCTGTCTGATGGTGTTTCAGTCCAAATGCAGGATCCTGTGTTCAAATGGCCGTCATGTAATAAAAGTTAATTTACCTTTCAGTAATGCTACAGCAGAATGACTCTGACATTTGCAGACTGTGTGCACTAATGTGCAAATGAGCTCTCTCTGCAGAGAACAATGACTGAACCACGTGTATACTTACAGATGCACGTGGTTTAATACAGATGAATCTGAGCACACTGATCACAAACGTGTATTGTCACGTACGTATGTATGTATGTATGTATGAAAAGTAAACAACTCACATTGAAACTGACATGATTCAGAAATAAAGTCAAAACAAAAACGAAAAATCCCATTTTACCTCTCAACTCCGTCCTGGGAGTAATAAACACCGTAGGTCTGCACAGCTCCTCCGGTGTCCTCTGGGGGGCGCCAGCTGAGGCGGACAAATCGGCTGGACACTAGGACAGGGACCAGGTCGCGGGGGGCAGAGGGGAGGACAACGCCTGGGCTGGGGGACACTGGTGGGGGATCAGAGGAGGAGGAGTAAGTCAAAGGGGTGCCAGAAGGAGCAGGAGGAGCAGGAGGTGTGTGGGCGGGTCTATACTGAGGGGGCGTGGCTTCTATTTACAGTTCATTCAGGAGAGAGGGACGGGGCGGGGCGGGGGGGGGCAGGGTTGGGGGGGAAGCAGCGACGAGGACAAAGGAAGACAAGATGGGGGACAAGCAAAGGAGGTGCAGGTAAAACAAAACAAAAAGCAGAACAAAAAGCAGCCAAATGGCGAATGAGAGAAACAGATAAGGAACAAAAAGATGTGGAAAAGACAAGAAGGAAGAAAAGAAGGAAGAAGAGTGGTAAAGAAGATCACAGGCAGGAAGAAAAGCAGCAGAGCATCTGAAACATTATCAAACATCTGACAGCTGATCCCGTCAGATCAAATATCCAGATACAGAAATGAAGACAGATACAAAAATCCATCTGTCACATTCATCTGTCATTTCTTTCTTCAATGCAAGATTTGATTTTCACAGTAAATAAACAAACTCTGGTTCCCGGTCACAGAACAGTAATGATGTGAGGTGAGAATATGCAGAATGTTTTAGTGGTAATTAAAACTCTTATTTTTTTTTTTTTAAAAAAAACATTCAATGAAAATGAGGATTTCTGAATGTGCAGGATGAAAAACAAATTATTTCCTTTCAGTTTTTTCCACAATAGTTTTTTTGTTAAATTTCTTATATGGAATCAGGTAAAAATCACTTTTAAAACATCACAACCAACTACTGTTTTGTTCTTGAGATTTTGAAGATAAAGATTCGACAATTACAACAAAACATCACTGTCACTACAGGTTGAGTTGCACACAGGAACCAGCCAATCACATCACATTAAGGCAAATACACTTCCTGTCTGACAGGCGAACGCAGCTGGCAAAACGCCCTGTTTACTTCCTGTTCTGTCTCAGGTAACATAACTACAGACTCACACTAACGTCAAGTGTGCAACTGTGTTCACACTGTCGAGTAAAGCAACAACACACAATGCACGATAAGGTCAAATCACAACATCAGATAAACTGTGAAATGCATGCTGGGATACCGCAGCATCAGCAACACGTCTACAGCCAAACGTGGAGTGAATTAGAACACAAGAACACAACTAGGCTAGAAACAATTGTGTGTGTGTGTGTGTGTGTGTGTGTGTGTTACTGTAGCTGTTACTTTTCAGTTGTTATTTATCATGCTGAATAATCTATGTACCACACACACACACACGCACGCACACACACACACAAACACACACACACACACTGGGGGAAATCTAATTTATCCCGAGGGTCGAGAGGTTGTGACTGTCCAGAGTCTTTAAATGCTTTTGTCTGTCATGTCAATAAAGCTTCACTGAACACACGCACACACACACATGCACACACACACACACACACACATTTGATCGCGATGATGTGATGAGGTGGTCAAAGGGGGGAGAAGTGGAGGAGATGGAGGGAGTAGGAATACAGGATACAGGAACACAGAGGAAATGGAGCAATAGTTCAGAAAAAAGGAGGAAACAGGAAACAGAAGAGATTAGAAAAAAAGTCATTAGAAGAAAAGGAGAGTGTGGAAGGAAACAAAAGAAAGAGGTGAGAAAAGAAAAGAAAGAAACAGGACAAAGAGAGAGATGGAGAGTGAGAGGAGGAGGGAGGAAAAGAGGAGTGAATGGAAACAGAAGCGTGTTAACACAGTTCCTCTCATCTCTGCGGGATGAGATTTTGGGGTGTGAAGGGCGGATTGGTCGCTGCTCGGTGACCCGGCCACATCAGCCGAGGCGGCGGCGGCGGCGAGCAGTCGCCGTGGCGCTCTGGTGAAAACAGAGGGGTTGGATGGATAATAGAGTCAGACACCAGAGAGAAAGAGCTGGAAAACAATCTGAGTAAGTGCTGAAAATGACACTGCAGTCTGCACCAGCAGATGATACCTGTCGAGTGAGTGTGTGTGTGTGGACGCACACGTGCACATACACACAATGACAAACACTCAGCGGCACCGTGTTTTTTCCATCACCGTGTCCATTTTCTACAAGCTGCTCTGCATTTATATTGTTTCTGCAGCTCGGATGATCTTTAGGGCCGTTTGGTTTCAGCAGTCACAAAATCTGATTCCATTTCATTTGTGCGTGTCTGTGTGTGTGTGTGTGTCTCTGTGTGTGTGAGAGAGAAAGTGTGTCATTTAAAATGATATGCACACCGTAACTCAGACATAAATGGACAAACGGAGGTGTAAATACACAGAGCTCCAGTGGAGAAACCCTGACTCTCCCATATGGACACTGTCGTTTCTCTGTTAGTGCGACGTTATCTGTTTTATTTTGACACATTATTTTCAAAAACCTAATCATAAAATAAATAATAATCTGCTGCTGAAGCTGCTGATAATGAGACATTTTGCTGACAGTGCAGGAGCTGAAATACACACACACATATTTTCACTGAATGTATTTTGAAACCAAACCTCTGATATGTAGAGGAGATACAAACTAAATATCCCTCTCTTTATCACGAATATTCTCCACCTCCTCCTGCGCTCCGCCACATCCCCTCTTTCTTTTTTAACCTCTATTTATGCAGACGAGGGCTGGTGAGCTCCTTCACTCGCTGCAGCTTCAACCTGCTCGCTCTGCATTCAATTTCAGGCCTCATTTCAGCCAGCTGCTGTTGAAGACGCACACCGCACAACACACACACACACACACGCACACACACACACACAATCTCGACTCTCTAGTTTTAAATTCCTCTAAAAAGGATTTTTATTCCTGTAAATCTCTGCTGCTGTGTGCGAGTCAAATCTCTAGGATATCTCTGTGTGTGTGTGTGTGTGTGTGTGTGTGTGTTTGCGTGTGTGTGTGACCTGACTGCTGTGAAGGTGGAAATGTACTTTAATGGATGAAAGCTGAATAAAGTCACGTCGACAAACAGGGGAAAAAAAGGTCGACTCTCCTGCTCCAACAGAGTGAGACTCAAACTGCTTTTCCCATTTAGCTTTCAGGTGTTTTTCTTTCTGACATAATTTAAAGTTATACTTGTTTGTTTAGTTTGTTTAACGCTGGGAACTGAAAGTCAAACAAAGTGTACGCAGAGACAAACTGTTTAACACTGACGCCGGGGTGAGACGACAGGACGTCAGCCTGATCTGAACCCTGAGACGCATCGTAAACAAAACAGTCAGCTGAGTTTCTGCGTTCATTCCTGTTTCAGCACAGGTTCAGGAATAACCGACGATGCTGAAGGTGGCGCTCTCTCACCTCCTGATCCAATGTTGTGCTAAACTATACATGTCCCTGCAGTGGACAAACAGACATGGGGGAGACAGAAATCAAAACGGTTCACAGGGATGTTGACTGTTCCAGAGGCTGCATGAAGCACAGTGTGTGTGTGTGTGTGTGTGTGTGTGTGTGTGTGTGTGTAATTTCCAGTAAGAGCAGTTGTTATGTGCCGTAATTCCTGGTGTTTTTCCACTGTGTGTTGTGTTGTGTTCTCTGTGATCAGAGTCCAAGTGTTATTACAGTGAAAGCAGGGACACACACACACCCACAGCACTGACCTCTCATCAGCCTGTAACAGTCAAAATCACACAACATCTGAGTTCAGGTTCACCACAACGTGACAGGACGAGCGTCAGAGAGTTGGACCACAGTGACTGAACATCAGCAACATGTAGAGGCGCTGGGACATGTCAGGTTTGATCCTGAAGGAGAACCTGGGAATGTGGACGTACAGGAGTGAAACCGGGACACACTCTGCCTATGTTACATCTGCAGGTCACATGATGTGAGGAGACAAGGCAAAGGTCTGTTAACATGCAGACACAGAACATTAATATTGCATAAGCTGAGACTTTTCCAGGGTCTGTGGGGTGAACAAGGTGGTGGAGAAGAAAGTAGTTGTGTAGCAGTAGAAGTTGTTTCCTGACGGTAACAGGCTGGGTGGTGTGTGGTGTGTGGTGTGTGGTGTGTGTGGTGTGTGTGGTGTGTGGTGTGTGCTGTGTGTGGTGTGTGTGGTGTGTGGTGTGTGGTGTGTGTGGTGTGTGTGGTGTGTGGTGTGTGGTGTGTGGTGTGTGTGGTGTGTGTGGTGTGTGGTGTGTGCTGTGTGTGGTGTGTGGTGTGTGCTGTGTGTGGTGTGTGCTGTGTGGTGTGTGTGGTGTGTGGGGTGTGTGGGGTGGGGTGTGTGTGGTGTGTGGTGTGTGCTGTGTGTGGTGTGTGTGGTGTGTGGTGTGTGCTGTGTGTGGTGTGTGTGGTGTGTGGTGTGTGCTGTGTGTGGTGTGTGTGGTGTGTGGTGTGTGCTGTGTGTGGTGTGTGTGGTGTGTGGTGTGTGCTGTGTGTGGTGTGTGTGGTGTGTGGTGTGTGCTGTGTGTGGTGTGTGTGGTGTGTGGTGTGTGCTGTGTGTGGTGTGTGTGGTGTGTGGTGTGTGCTGTGTGTGGTGTGTGTGGTGTGTGGTGTGTGCTGTGTGTGGTGTGTGGTGTATGTGGTGTGTGGTGTGTGGTGTGTGGTGTGTGCTGTGTGGTGTGTGGTGTGTGGTGGGTGGTGTATGGTGTGTGGTGTGTGGTGTGTGTGGTGTGTGGTGTGTGGTGTGTGGTGTGTGTGGTGTGTGGTGTGTGGTGTGTGGAGCAGCAGCAGTTCAGGATGTTACTGTGGTTTAATGCAGGTCTTTTTTCCGTTTCTTTACTTGGGACTGAAACAGTGAATAAATGTGTGAAGATAAACTCGTGTGAGTGATTTCTGCTGTCTGATGAGTCAGAGTGTAATGACTCTGCTCCACCTCATTTCCTCTCATGTTGGTGCATCAGCCTGGTTCTTATCCTGCCGTTTCCCAACGGATGAGAAAAATTCCATTCTTATCACGCTCTGCGTTTTAACGCCTCGTGTTCCGAATGATTTCACTGCTACATCGTGGACGACTGCACCATGTAACAATGAACCATAACAGAAAATATGACTTTTTTTTCCTTTCCTTCAACAATGACACGTCAACACTCAGGGACGAGATTCTCGTCTCATGATGGTCCACTGTTTGGAAACGTCATGGTTCTCCTGGCAGGTCCAGGCCTGACCAGGGTTTCCTCAGCTGATCAAACGTTTAAAATGTGATCACACTGATTTCCCACAATGCCACAGTGTAAAAAAACACACACAAACACCAGGAATTACCCACATCCCTAAAGTAGTCCAGTAATTATCCCCTGAGCTGTCATCACCTCAATCATCTGCTGCCCTCAGGGCCCAGTGAAGCAGAGTCACACTGATGATTGGTTACACACATTTAACTGTCTCCAGTAAGAACACAAAGCTGTGGAGGACAAAGTTGCAGGCATTGATTAGCTTGTACAGCAGCCAATCAACGCGCAGCACGTCCCATAGACCAGTTCAGAGAAACTTGCTGAAGTGTGGCTCGCTTCCAGTCACATGTGTTTCTAAACAGCTGGATTCACACACTACCCCACACGCACACACACAGACACAGACACACACACACACTTTTCTTCCACCTCCTCCCGAGTGATGATGAAGGGGCTGATGGGAAGGTGTTTCATCACAAAGGGGATCAATGTTGGATGTGACAACACACACAGACAAACACACAGCACACACATAGACACACACAGATACAGCATGGTGACAATTTTCGGTGATACAAACATCTAACCTCTGACAAATCAATGGACACACACACACACACACACACACACACACACACAGAGCATACATACGCAGACGGGTTATATGGATGACCTTCCACTGTCTCTGATCGATAAAGACCAGCGTGGCAGACAGACCAGCGCTGCGAGGAGAGAAGATAAATATTTTCCTCTGCTCTTACATCCCCACCTCTCATCTCATTCGTATCTTCATGCCGCGCTGAGAGACAGAGTTCTAATGTGATGAGGAGAGAAGGGGGCTGATCTGATAAGAGATGAGGAGAGAAACGTGGAAAAAAGATTCTGAAGAAGAGGGTGTGATGAAGAACTGAAGATAAAACCGCCAACCCTCTGGTTAGTGGACAAACCACTTTACTTCCTGGACTTTAACATGAGTAGAATCTCTGCTAATAAACATTTGCTTGAAATTATTCTCTTATTTTGAATCTGAAAGGCTCCTATGACTCGCGTCTGTCTCCATCTCCTCCGTATCAAACAGGTGTTATTGAGCTGAGTTTCATTAAATCTGCCGACCGCAGGCACTTTGAAGGCGTCTGTGCGGCGTCACTGGGTCGCCGCCCGCCGCGGATTGAAATGACACTCCGGCAGACGGATCGCTGCAGAGCCTCGAGTTGTTTTGTTGATGTGGAGGCGAGGGAGCGAGTCAGAGCACAGTCATACTATCACACACAAAACACAAACTGTGACAAAGGAAAGGTGGATGAGGCAAAAGCAGAGGGAAGACGAGAAGAGGTCAAAGAGAGACTGAGAGAAAGTGGAGGAGGGGAAGTAAAGTACAGACACATTTCATTCATCATTAATTTGATTAATGATGAATGAAACATAACTTAATGTTTATTGCTTACGGATGATGCTTTTCATCTTCAATGTAATTTCATCATAGTAAAGGTGATTTACTCCTATTAAATATAATGTACAGTTAAATATTATTGCTGTGTAGTCATGAAGTTCACAAATAATTTAATCATAAACACTAATGGGCTTTCGTTTCAATTTCCATCTTCTGTTATTTACATACGACTTTATGCACAAGTTGATTAGTGGCTCTAATCAATACTTTCTGATGTAAAAGTCATCAGAAGTCACTTTTCCTGTACAAGTACTGAACCTGAATGCAGCATACAACCAAGCAGACACACGGACAGAAACTTACATAAAAACATCATAACCATTTATATGAAGTTAAGTATTTATATGAAGTTAATAGAATGTAAAGTTGTTGTTTGTTCATCTTAGTATGGATCAATACAATTTTCAACAAAAATGTAAATAGGAAACCAATGTGACAACACAAACACACTCACGCACGCACGCACGCACACGCACGGACGCACGCACACGCACACACACACACACTTTCTTTGCTCTCAGGTTGACACTTAATATATTTCTTTACCTGTCATTTGGTCCTCTCAGGGTAGAGGACGGTGGAGGAGAGGAGCATACAGTCACCATAGCAACAGACAATGTCCCCCACCCCCTACAGCCACACCACATTCCTACCACCACCACCCCCCCGACACACACACACACACTCATGTTGTAGAGTGGGGGTAAACTGTGTGTGTTTGTGTGTGGAGTGAGAGCATTTCTCTATGTGAAAGATAAAGAGCGTGTGTGTGTGTATGTGTGTGTGCACGCGCACGCGTGTGTGAGATGGGTTTGCTAAGGTCAGACGCTCACTGTGGAATACAAATCTGTCATGGCTGACACACTTCCTCTCTCTCTCACTCACTCTCTCTCGCCCTGCCCTTCGCTTGACCCTCCTGGCTCGCACTTTCATTTCTCTCTCTCTCCCTCCATCCTTATCCTCCCTCTGTCGTATATAGAATTGTTTTGGGAAAATGAGTTTCATCTCTTATTCTCTTTTTGTCCTCGAGCCTTCTTTTTCTCTTTTCCATCACTCTGATGATCCCTCTCTTTTCTTCAACAGCTGCCTGCAAACCATCTCGAACGACCTCTCTCTCTCTGTCTCTCTCTCTCTCTCTCTCTAATTCACTTTGACTCTTCATTTTCATTCAAATCATTAATTGTTAGTTTGTCTTTGATTTGCATTATGGTATTGGTTTGTTGGTGATGGCTTCATCTTTACACACATCAGACAAAATGTTTCTGAAAAGTTGAAAAATGTAAAACACATTTTGTCGTCAGCTGTCGGTGGAGTTCGTTAAACATGAGTTGTGAGACGAGTGTGTGTTCATGTGCGAGAACAGGAAGTAAGCTACTGGTCTCAGATGAAAGAGACGAGAAGAGGAAAAGAAGAAAACGAGGTGACAGAAAGACACAGAAGTCAGTCTGAATTTTAAATCCTGATCCAGCCTGCAGATTAAATCCAGACCAGGATTTAAGTGAGACTGCAGCGCAGAGGGGACGAGAGAGGGCTGAGGAGACTGTAAAACAGAGAGCGAGAGAGGGGGGCTAAGGGTAATGTCTTTCTCACTCATATATGAATATATTAACTTACTGAACATACACATGTCAAGCTCACAACCTTTATCTCACTCACACACACACACACACACACACACACACACACACACACACACACACCAATGCACAGATGAAGAGCTTCAGTTAATGTTCACATCAAACATCAGAATGTGTTTGATGGGCACACAGGACACATCCAGTGAGAGAGGTCAGAGGTCAGAGGTCAGACAGGTCGCTCTGATGAACAACATGTCCGACCATGAGGTGGATGCTTCCACAGCAAACTGGAATATACATAGACCACTGGTCCCAACATTAAAGCCAGTCACGGCTCTGAGTGTTGTGGCTGAGGTGTGAATATGAGATAAGACAGGTCTCGTGTTGTGTGTGTGTGTGTGTGTGTGTGTGTGTGTGTGTGTGTGTGTGTGTGCGCGTGTGGTGAGAGCCACTCTAGGATCAAGTGGCTGAGCTCTGTCAGGGGTAATACTGTGTGGTACGCTGACAACCACACACACACTCATACACCCGTCGTGATTTCTCGTGGGAACGTCTGATTGGCCACCGTGAGCCTGCTGGGATGCTCGGTTCCCGTGGCGATAGTAACCAAGTGATAACTCCAACCATCTGACCCTCCTAATGTCTGTGTGTATGTGTGTGTGTGAGTCGCCATCTGTGCTGCTGGCTCATGGCGAGAAGCAACACACTGAACAGTGATTAAAGTGTAGACAGGGAGGAGAGAGAGAGGGAGAGAGAGAGAGAGGGAGAGAGAAAGAAAGAAAGAAAGAAAGAAAGAAAGAAAGAAAGAAAGAAAGAAAGAAAGAGTCACTGCTGTGTGAGTAAATGTGTTAACTACCCGTGAGTGACTTGTTAAATAAATTAGAAACCTGTTTTTATCTCGTTTAACTTAGTCAGACACAGAGAAAACAGAAAACTGATCTGGAACCTGCCTCAGCTGTTCACATGAGCACACGTCCTGCTTTCTGTCACAAACATCTCATTACATCGTTTAGGTTTGGGATGACAGGATTATCCACACACAGGATCATATATCCTACACAGTCCTCAACAATAGTATAATATGATGTGTAAAAGCGACTGTGCTCAGTGTCTCTCTCTCTCTTACACACAGATGCACACACACTCCATTCAGATGCAGATGTGCTGACTCGGATGTTCTGCAGACTGGCTGAGCTCTTCACATTTTCATATCTGTATGTGTGTGTGTGTGTTTGTGTGTGCCTGTCAGATGGTAGTAACTGCTGTCAGACCACATGACTAACTGAATTTTAACCCCCAACACAAACAACCACACAACACAACAAACGGCGACTTTGCCAGAATGAGCCGCCTCCTGCTGTTTCCTCAGCTGTGACTGCGTCGGACTAAAATCTGATCACAGCACGTTAGACAGCCTCTTAACAGCCTGTAAACCAAACCAGCAACAACCTGCGACATCGGGAAACTAACAGCAAGAGGCAGGACGACGAGCACTAAACAACGCAACGACAACAGGAAGTAGTTAAATATCTGTCTTCGTTGTGTTTGGTCACATCAACCTGCTTCATGGTGACGAGGATGGTCCGATTAATCTTTATTATGAGCTGCACTCACCAAAATCACACAAACACTTACGTCTTTGTTATCTTAAATTATCACCCTCGTAACACAAACATAAGTTCTGTTATTCACAATCACAACTTCCTTCACTTAAATTCCAGGTATTCCAAGTATTCATCATATGAAAACAGACAGGGAACTCACCACTGCAACCCAATATGACTGAGAGGAAAAAGAGGAAATGGTGTTATGAGGGAAATCAAGCTGACGTGATGAGGAGGTTGTGTTTATCCATGAGCGGCAACGCGGACATCACATGTATTCGTGTGTGTGTCTGTGTGCGTGTTTTCCTACCTGGCTCTCGGAGCAGCAGCTGAGCCATCGCCTGCGAGCTGCCGGCTGAGTTTTCAGCAACACACTGATAAAATCCTTCATCTGACTTCACCAAACCCAAAATCTGCAGGTTGCTGCCATCCTGAACAACAACAACAAAACGTGATGTCAACAAAAACAACCAAAACTCCCACATACACAAATTCTGTCTCAGGCTGTTTTACAAACACGTAAAGTGAATAAAAAAATGGGCACGAGAGAGAGAGGGGTTGTGCGCCTGTGTGTGTCTGTTATTGTGTACTGTCTGCAGTATACAGTAGATGTACAGGTTTATGGGCTCTGTTGCACTCACCACTATCTGGAAATAGTCACTGGGAATGACTTCCTCTCCGTTCTTCATCCAGCGGACGGTTGGCTGAGGGTTTCCTGTCACGGCACACTCCAGCTCCATGTCAGTGGACTCGTAGGCGTATGTGTTGGTCGGGTAGTTGAGGAACTGTGGAGGGACTGCAGACACAATACAACACATAAACAACAACAACAACAACACACGCACACTGTGCATCTTTTCTTACGTTGTTTCACAGTTCCTGTTACGACCTCAGTTATTTACCGACTAATTCATACAATTACAAACTCCTCAGCTGCAGTTTACTGAGGAGCTGCGTGTGTGTGACCTCATTACCCTTCATGGACCATTACATGTGTATCTCCTCATGGTCATCTGCATCTGCAGACTCGCAGGTAATAATCTCTGTGTTGACGAGATATTCCACATTTAAAGCTCCACTTAAAGGTCAACACAAAAAGACGCAGGTCGATTTTATTGTATTATTTCCTGTCAGGTATGAAAACAGTGACTCAGTGTTTCTTTGCACCGCCTCAGCTAACAGAAGATGCACGGCGAAAAAAAGACAAGTGATAATAAGTGATGAAAGATTAGAACCAAAACCCAACAATTATTTAATGAGTATATTTTCTTGTGTAAATCATGTTATTGTACTTTCTACTTGAGATTCTGGTTTCCACAAATACCAATACATCAGGTCAAAAACAAAAGAATACAGAAAAAGTGCTACATTAAGACGGAAACAGGGGTGAGAAAGAAAGAGATAAAACAAAATAGGAGGAGAGAAAAGGTTTGTTGAAAGTTTGTGGAGGGGTGAGTTGTGTACAGGCCTCCCATCGATACATCATTATGTGGAGGTGTAACTTTATCACTGCAGTAATGCTCTAATTAAGAGCTAATGATTTCCTTTAAACTCTGAGCAGCTGCAGCTTCGCCGCACCAACACCTACACACTGATACACAAATAACAAAAAGAACTACATGTGCACAGGAATTAGCCCGAGACACTAAATACCAGACACACAACAGACAGGATCTAAACCAATCAGCCGCCACCACACCGGAGCTAGAGCTGAAGACCATTACATTATACACATACTAAGTACAACCGTTACATGACTTGTTATGATAGGCAACAATGTAATAATGCATTTGGATAGAAAAAAATCGCTGGTTTGATTCTTGTATAAAAAGTAAGAATAAAATATCAAAATATTGTGCTTTTCTTCATCAGAGGACAACAACAAACTCACTAACTCATCAGCCTTTGTTGATGAAATTCCCCAGACTTCCATTGTTTGGGTTTTTTATGATTATCATGTTTACAATAAGGTGCTTCCAGGTTGGTGCTTCCATATAATACGAACAACAACAACAACAACAGCAGGCCACGGAGCCTTGTTAATATGATTCCACCTTCTGCTGGAAAACAGCTCACTGCAATAATTCATATGGTAATGTGGCTGCATCGACAACCAGCTGACCTTTGACCGACACAACAAATCAGGCTCCTCTATGCCACAACACACACGTCCTCAACCTGGACTGTCATTTATGACTGACACTAATTCTTACAATATTCTGTCAAATAATAATAATAGTAATAGTATTAATAAAACCAAGTTGGTGTCATGTGATAAGTCAACAACACAGCAGTAGCATTTCTCTCTTGTTTTACCTTCAGCATGTAATGCAATGGATTTCCATGTGGGGATTTGCTTTTTGTCCCCATAAGGAAGAGAGATCGCATAAAGTGACTGCATATAGAGATTTAGGCCCCTACAACATGAGCGAACACGCACACGCACACAGACACACACGCACACAGACACACACACACACACACACACACACACACAGACACAGACAAACAGAGTATCAGCCATACTGCCTCTCCATATCTGCACCATAATAACTTCCACTTAGCATTCAAATGGAGATCTGCTCCATCATTCATTTCAATGAACATCTGCTGCCTGTGCATGTGTGTATGTGTGTGATGATAGTAACCACTAAAGGACACACAGACACACACACACACACACACACGCACACGATCTCGACTCTCTAGTTTTAGTTTTTTCCTCTAAAAAGGATTTTTATTCCTGTAAATCTCTGTTGCTGTGTGTGAGTCAAATCTCTAGGATATCTCTGTGTGTGTGTGTGTGTGTGTGTGTGTGTGTGTGTGTGTGTGTGTATGTATATATATATATATATATATATATATATATATATATAGGTATCGTTCCTCTGATGCTCTTCTAATCCAAAAATGACAGGAAAAAAACAAGTAAATTCTAATTTCCCAAAACAGGATTACAGTTAATGACAAAGTAAAGCAGAGAGATTAGTGATTAAAGCAGCGATGATGACAGTCAATACTCCAAGAAAAACCTGAAGAACACATTTTAGACCAGATGATGGGCCCTTATTCACCACAGCTTCAAGATCTACTATTATGAATTATTACTATAAATTATATGACAGATATTCTTTAATTCCTGCTCTCCTGCTTTAAAGGAAGACTGGAGGAGTGACTGTTCTCCGCTCTCCGGTATGCAGAGATGAAGGACAGCTGTGTTTTTGGGGGATTTCTTTCCCAGCAGTATCTCACAGCAGGACGACAGACTTCCAGCTGGTTGCCATGGCAGCATTTTAAAAAGCCACAGCGGTGGCTGACACAGTCAGTATTTACAATGTCTAATTAATCCAGCAGGCTGACCCACATCCAGTCAGATCAGTGCAGCCATGTTCTCACCGAGGGAGACGCCAGAGGTCGACCTCAGCTGGTCGTCCCAGGTGAGCACCGTCTGTCCACAGGTAAAAAAAAAAAAAGTAATGCCAAAATGAAGGTAGACGGCATGGGAGGATAGTTGCTCACAGTAAGAAAGAATCTGAGACCGACTGAGAGGGAGCAGCGGAAGGTCAAAGGTCAAAGCGGTTGTAGATACTGCAGCCTTGAGCATGATGGTGTGGGTGTAGGAGAGAAGAAAGGTGAACACCATCACATTGATCTTCAGTTCTCACACCGTGTGCAACCAGCAGCAGCAGCTAACCATGCTAACTCACAGGGTGTACACACCAGGTCCGTCCTGTTGGAGTCTGACCTTTTCCACCTGCGTGACATGGCAGAAATATAATCCTGGAGGACAAGTCTTAAAAACAAACGACGGGTCACGTTGAATTGATTGGTCACTGGTGTCATTAACGAACCTGCCATCATGCAGAGAGAAGGAAGGGGCACTAACGATGCTGTACTCACTGATGACTAAAACTAATTTATGGACAAATGAGTCTCACACGCAGATATTTCTGTTCCAGGTTTGATGTGACGCAGAGCCACAGACTCCTACTGGTCTTGGCTTGACTGGAAACCATATTGATGGAGTTAAATCCTCCATATGTGTTAGTCATGCAGTCCCTCTCTCTACAGGTGCCCTCTGACCCCGCCCCCCACTCTCGTTCACGTCTGTCAGGCGACAGTGTTTTCCTGGCGAGCGGCTGTAGCCTGCCGGTGCATCAGCGGGGGAGTTTGGCAGCTTGTTAAATGTTTTCTAAAACACCCACAGTAATTCACTGAGCCTGTAATTAATCAGGAGACGAGTCCTGCAGGACACAGACGCGGAGGGTGTGTGTTATTGTGTGTGTGTCGTCCTTCCTCCAGAGGGACTTAATGATTCCACAGTGAAGTGAGACAATCACTGCACAAACCACACACTGAACAGATCTGTGTTTTATTGCAGTGAATTAGTCTGTGTGCACGCACACGCGGGTATGTGTCTGTGTGTGTGTGTGTGTGTGCATCAGCAGTGTTTCAATTAACACCAAACCACACTCTTATTCTAAACACGAGCACGTAAGGCTTCTGGTGGAGGTGCCGCAGGACTGACTCACTCGTTTGAGGAAGTTGAATCCACAATGAGCCTGTTGCAGTTTTAAGAGTCACTGCACATCACTACAGATAAGTTAGACAGGTAAGTTAGACAGGTAAGTTAGACAGATATCACCGCTCGGTCAAAGTCAACCTGCTAATGTACACATGTACCTGTCTGTCTGCACGAAGAAGTCTGCAGCAGCCCGCGGCCCCTCCCTGTCTGTAACCGAGCAGGCAAGGCTCCAAGGTCTATAATGAATGCTGCTGGTTGTGTTAGCATTAGCACGAGTGATAAGAGGCAGCGGCACAACAATGTCGTACATGAATGAGATTTATTCCTCTGCAGTGGCAGTAAACACAACATGGAGCCTGCAGATAACTGCGCTACAATCAGAGCTTAACAAGATATTTAGGGCTGATGAGCAGTAACAGGGTGGCTATGCCAGCGACACACACATGCGCTCACACAACCACGCACACACACAACCACACACACACACACACACACGCATATTCAGGCAGTGACTCTCTGAATGGGTGAGAAATGTCTGACAGTCGCTTGTCAAGCTTGCTTTTGGTTCATTTCCACACGCCGAGGCTGATCCGGGGTTAAATTAAAGGACCAGTTCACGCTGTACTATAGCGTGTTCTGCTCACCTCTGCCTGCTGCTGTAGCACTCATCTGCTTTATGACAGCCAGGCTGTACAGTGACCATCTCACTGCATACGTTTCACATCTTTAGTAAAAACATCACTGCCTTACTATTTACTATTACTGTTTACTAGTAAATCCCCATCAAACCAAGAAGCCCAGTTCTCATCACAGTCACACCACAACATCACGAGTACAACACTGTGAACATGTTGAACACATGAGTGTGGTGATCAGTTCTGAACTAGTTGTGAGACAGGTTCACAACAGCAGCAGAATCTCCAGAACATTCAGGTGAGGGATGGAAAGGTGGCTGAGCTGAACAAACAGGACTCATTAGGAATCAGACGCCACGCCCAAGTTGCGGGTCTGAGAGCAGCTAGAGTAAGAACACTATGGCACCGTAACAGCACAACAATGTCCTAACAACCCAGCATCAAATATAATAAGGTAATATTCCCAGCATTGTGCAAACACTACTGTTTATGTCAGCTGATAAAAGCTTTGTGTTGATGTTGTGAGACCTCATCAGCCGTGAAGCCAGAACCACTGATGTAAGTGAAAATCAATCAACCTTGGGATGTGTTGCTTACAGGACAGAGGTGCGTCCTTCCTGTGTGAATCTTTCTTTCCCATTAGCAGCAACAGCTAACGTCAGCAGGCGGCTTTGAGAGCGGCACACTGGGTGTGACTGATAGCTGCAGAGCTGGGTCTGCTTCTCACTGCTTTCATTAAGCCGCAAACAGGAAGCTGCTAACGAGCCGGGCCGCACTCATTATTATGGCAAACACCACAAACATTCGTTATCCTAATCATCCAATCATGATCAGTGCCCTGCGGAGTCCGAATGCACACATCTCCATATATCACCACGCTGCGGATATTCATCAGTTCTAACTGCCTCCGTTTGAACAAACAAAGTGTAATGGGGCATATTAGCACAACATATTTCTTTTTTATTAGTTTAATGCAAATGCTGGACAGGGACTGGAGGAGTCGGCTCATCACGTTTTCAGCTAACATCAAAATTAATTCTTTATTTTATCTATGGGGCTTTTATGAGATTTTATGTTTAATACTAAACCACCGACTGCTGATAAATTCTGCTAAATTCCTTTTGCGTGACCTACGTAGACCTTTTCTTCCATTGAACATAAACATTGGGATTTAAACCCAAAAAACCCTTAGATTTTTTTTTTTACAGCTCCAGTTGTTTACATATTAGAGTTGAGTGGAAGAGTAAGAGAAAAATTCTAGAGAGGGTTCAGTTTATTTACAGAACTGGGCCATGTTCACACAGACTCGCGTCCCGAGTGAGAAAAACAAAGCTCCATCATTTTCCAATGAGGCCAGTTTACCAACACACCGGGAATGAGGATTCCCAAAAGAGCAACACAACGTGACACACAACATAATGCAGTCTCATGGGCAGCAGATGAATGTGAATATTTTCCCCACAATCACAACAAAAATCCTGTTCTTTATGCTTGATGTAGTTTTTTGGCCTGAGTGAACTGTGAATTGTTTTAATGTTCAGAATAATGCAGTCACTGTTTTACAACAATGACTTCAGCCTGGCTTACGTTCTGTCAGCTGCACCTTTCATACTGTGCCAAGCTCTCTTCAAAGTCCAGCGCTTTTCCTGCTGGACTGAGAGCAACACAGTGATGCTCTCAGTGTGTTACAACAAGTCAGCGATCATACCTGCATAACCCTGTGCCTGCTCTGCAAACAAATGACTTTAGTAAAGTCGACTATTTACTACTTCATTTACTGCATACAAGATGGTAACCGTGATTCATGTATAAATACATATGTACAAAATGAGCTTTTGTTATGCCATTAAGAGCATCTTATGCTTATTAGAAAGGTTTCATTATTTCTTACATAAACCATTAAATAAAGTGTATTTAATGGTTTTTATGGTTTGTTTCCCACTGTACCTGGAGTCAGATGCTGCTCAGGTGTGTGGATTCAGCTGAATGCCCAAGCAGCTTAAGGCGTCAGTGTGAATCAAGCAGCAGCCGAGGAGCAATCAGACACTGAATACTGATATATTTTATTTATGAAAACCTCCTGAAGCAAACAGGCGGCTGCAGTTTTATATTTAATGACTGCATTTGATTTTTGGATGTGTTTCTTTATCCCTGCGTGTCGGCAGACAGGAGGCTGTCTGTCAGCAAAGGGATGTGGACAATTTTATTTTTCAACTTTATTTATTCTTATTGTTTTGGGGTAGTTGTTGTTACAGTTTCCAGTTAGGATTTCGTTTTTATTTCTTCCCTCTGGAACTTTACGACGTGACGCGGCATCACTCATTTATTCACACAATACTCTGTGTCTCTGGTGTTAGAAGGTGGAAGCACTTTAACTGCACCATCACAACCTTCACTACCAGAGAGGAAAACATTTCTCTCACCCAGCACAGTCAGCTCTGCGTGTCCAGTGATGTTGTGGTTCTTGTTGGTGGCCGTACAGCTGTAGCTGCCAGAGTCGTCATCAGTGACGCTCCTGATGATCAGGTTGCTGCCGGCCAGCAGGGAGTACTTCTTATTCCTGCAGCGACAGAAACAGAAAAGTAGGTTTTTACTCTGCTTCGACTGTTTGTGTTTGTTTCCACCAGCTGATAAACCACAAAAATACATTACATACATTTGTGTAGTACAAAAACATATTATATAAAAATATAATATTATTAGACACTTTAATAATGAGTCTGTTTTTGCTCATTTTCTTCTTAGTGTCTTGGACACCAGTTCCGACTAAAGATTTAATCGTTCGTCAGGAGACTGGGCCATGCTGGGACACGGGTAAGTCTGTGTAAAATAAAAAGAAACAGAGACGCACCAGCTCTGGATCAGTTCCTCCCCCCTCCTCCACTGGATGCTTGGAGTTGGGTATCCAGAGGCAGAACACTCCAGCACGGCGTCTGTTCCCAGCAGAGCTGTTACTCTGGACGGACGCTGGAGGAACTGGAGGTTCCTGCTCACCCCGGGTTCTGAGAGGGAGAGAAAGTAGAACAGTGAAAAGGGAGTTTGAAACTGAGACAGGACCCATATGTGAGACACACTCAGTGGACACCTGATCATTACCTGACAATGTTATTTCAGAACCATATGCATTAATCTTCTGATGTGACAGCCTCCTTTAAGATTTTCAGAAAGTTGAGAAACTGAGAAAACTAAGACTTTCCTCCATCCATAAACTCATGAAGAAACTCTGATGGACCGAAGCCACAAATGTGTTTGTCTAGTGAGGTGTAGCCCTGCAGGCAGCCGCCACACTCTCCTTTCTCTTGATGTGATTACGCTGTAATTACGTTGCGATTACATTGCGAAGTGTTGAGAATTTACCCACAACAATCACTTAAGATGCCCGGCATCGCTGTGAGTGTTCAGCATCACTGGCCAGAGAATCAATATAAACATAAAATAAATAAGAAGCAGCACCACACAACAGAGACGTGTTGCTTCATTTCACAAACAAAGGTTTTGTGTGGTTCTGTTAAATCGAGTGAGGACACAGGACGTAGTCGCTGTCTGTGGTGCTGAAAGGATGGAGGTAAAACTGTTCATCTGTTCATTTAATCCACACAGAAACAGAGGGACGGGAAGGAACCTGAACGTGTCGGGTTTCCTGCTCTGCCAATCAGGATTTGCTGATCCATCATCTGCCCCACCCCCTTGAGGCCACTGAATGACACAGACCTCTGACACTTCTACATAAACATATGTTTTGTAGCACTTGCTAAACTGACTGAAGCTAAAGCTTCTTTTCTGGAGACAGTGTCGACAGACTCACACAGTTAGTGCAGCTTTAACAAAAAAGGAAATAAACGATAAAAGATGAAACAGTGTGAAAGATAAAGAACTGGGCTGTGAGTAAAAATGAAAAACTGCTCTGTGGTTCAGTGGGTTGTGAAAATGTGTATGAGGTGTCTGCAAAAAGATTGATACGGTTTTTACAAAGTGTGTCTGCATCTGTGGAGGCGACATCCAGATGATGTCACATTGTCTGTAATCCACTGACACTAATGACTGTGAAAATCAACGTTTTAAAGTCTGCAGATCAGAAGTCAAACAAAAGGTGAGGCCTGAGGACACACACACACACACACACACACGTGTGCTCAGTGGGTCTGGTTGTGTTTGCCCTCAGGTTGGCCTGAGGGCAAACACCTGTCCCTTTCCAAGTTCTTGCCCCTTTACACGATTTCCTTGAAAAGAAGGAATTTACAGTAACATATTCTATGCACGTGCACACGCGTGCATGTGAGCTGGAAAGTCATCTTTCTACCTCATTATGAAACCAGTGTTAGAATATGGAAACAAAATGGCCACCACAAAAAAGAGAGTTATATTAGTTATATTATATATTGCTCAAAGCATGCAAACAACACTTTGATGACTTTATTGGAAGATACTGATTTGTCCTTTCCTAATTTTGGTCCTTATAAGAAAGAGTGCCATCAATCAACCTTATTCATCCATCCAAACTAATGACACACCTTCATTTCACATTTAAAGTCTTCAAACACAACAACATGACACCTATTTCTGACTGGAAAAGAGCAGGAAGTAGAGCATACGGATATGCATTTAATGACATATGACACACAATAAAAATAATCTCTGACCATTGACCTCTGGGTCTCTGTGATTGCACCATCTGTTAAAAACTTTATAAAATCAAAGTTAATAAATGTTTTATGGCATCAGAGCCATTAAAGATTAATCCATGTTATCCTTTAAAAGTTCACAAAGATCAAACTGATGAGGAGATAAAAAAGGTATTAAACTGGAACCCTCGTCCCACCTTTCCATCTATCATACACATCTATTGCTATTATATTTTTACACTGTTCTGTTAACCATAATGATCGTCATTGTTTTTACTTTGACATTTACACTACATTAACAAATGTACTGCTGTATTAAGCATACTGTACAGTACAGTATTTGTAAGGGAGACTTTTGTCTGACAGGAGGATTAACTGGTGTAGACCCGTTACAGCATTTTCTCTCTCTGTGTGTGTGTGTGCGTGTGTGCGTGTTTCAGGGCTTGGACAATCAGGATAAAAAAGTGGGAGGAGGAGGGGTGGGGACGTTGAAATGTATGTGATTATCCTGCTGAAGGTCGACGCCTGAGCTCCAGAGACATCCTACTGGGAGCATGCATGAAAACACTTCATGAGTCAAAGTGGACTTTAACCAGAGAGAGAGAGAGAGAGAGGGAGAGAAAGAGAGAGAGAGAGAGAGAGAGAGGTGTATGGACTCGTATAATTGGAAGGTGTAGGTAGAGCAGCTGACAGACTCCACACAGAAGGAGCTGCAGACACATTATGAAAATCACATTTTGCACTCAATATATGAATTACATATCATTTCAGTATAAACTGTGATGTGAAGAATCTGTATGGGAACGAGCAGAAATTAGCACCTGACAAAACAATGACTGCAGCAACGTTACCAGGATCTGTTAAGGCAAAGTGCTGATACTACGAGACTGGATCTAAAACCTGCTGCCTCTAAGGTTACATAAAACAAATCATTTTCAAATATGATCCATTTTGCATATTAGACAATCTAAGTTTATAGGGCAAACCTAATGTCCTCAGTGGTAGTCCCCAACTACCACTGAAGACTTCATGTCTCAGTTAGAATTAGACTATTTTAGGTTACGATAGCGACTGACTGATTGGAAACGTGAGAACCGCTGATAAACATGTGCGGATCCCAATACATCGATAAACCAAGCAGCCATGTCTTTATCAGTCACCTGGGAGCACTCGGAGCTCTGCGTCCGTCCCCGTCCTGGTGCTGCCGGGGTTGTCAGCCAGACAGCGGTACGTGGCTGAATCCGGCGGCTGGACGCGGCTGACCTGCAGCGAGCCGGACGGCAGCACCGCCAGGCGGGAATCAGGATCAAAAGTCATAGGTAGGTCCTCTCGGTTCTTCTGCCAGCGGATGATGGGCGTTGGGTCGCCCAAGACCTCGCAGCGCAACAGGGCAGTGTCCCCAAGGTATGAGGAGACGGATTCTGTGGGGACAACCACCTTCAGAGGACCTAAAGGAGGACAAGAGGGGGGAGTGGTGAAGGACAAAGTAGACAAGAAGAATATTGATATACATAATGTATTGATTTTCACCTAAAGCCTTGTGTTTAGACCACATGGAGTCATCGGTCTTTTTCACTCCGTTGATTATAATGATGTAAACTCTGGCTCCGTAACAACATCGATTCAACACAACACAACACAACACAACACAACACAACACAACTACCCTGGACCGATTTGAACTAGACTGTTCTGTACTGCACCTCGGTGAATTGTACATAAATGTAATGTGACATTTATTCTCAGCATGCTAAGCTGTTTTGTACTTGTGTTGGACCATATGGCCAAACCTGTGAGCCCATTAAAAGAGGTTCCAAATAGTCGATATTGTTATTGTTACAGTATATTGTTATACATACAGTATCTGAACTGTAGTGTTGATTCAACACATTATTAATCTGGTCTGTACTGAACTGTTCAGTGCTGTATTACACTGAACTGTGTTATTAATGGATTAAACCATATGACCTACAAACAAAGCAGTAACACAAACCTGAAACTCTTTTAAGGTAACAATAATATGATGATATGAACGTGCTGCAGCTACAGTCACTGCTCAACCATAGTATAGTATGAAATAAAAGCAAAACAATAGCAGCTGTCAGTGCTGCGGTTAGTGACAGTGCATGGGAACAAAAGACGCAGGAGACACAGGGTGATGCAGAAAAGCGGGTGCTTTGACAGTAAAGGTTTTTGGGTCGACAGGAGCAGAATAATAAAGACAAAAGTGGAACAGGAAGAGAAGTGAGTCACCACAGGTGTGGACGTGTGAGACAGAGGGAGTTACACTCTGCACAGCAGGACGACAGATGAGATTTATACAGAGCAGCAGACAGACGGAGACAGTGTGGACGCACAGCGTCCAGCCTGCTGTATGTAGGACACACACCGTTTCCTGTCCACGCCGATTTGCTTCAACAACAAATAGCCTGCAGCAAAATGTACGCATGACCCTGCTGACCCCCAGGCCCGCTCTGCTCGAAACACTCAAAACGCTCGCTACTTTATGATCCGAAGCTCATGCATGGCATGTTTTCATTTCAACATGGCTGCTGGGGCATCTGGGCCATTTAACCCTCATTACAGAGATGTTTGTTTTCTTCTCCGTGACGATGTTCTGAGATTTACAGTTTAAATGAAAAAATAAATTCATACTCTGTTGATTGTGCCACCGTCATCGGAGCCCTCTGACTGTCAGACTTCCACACTCAGTATTTATCACAGTCTTCACCGGGAGGGGGTTTACATTTAGACCCATTCCACTGCTCCATCAGAGGAAACAAAGACAGAACTCTTATGATTGTGTTCATGATAATAATACAGGTGATTTTAAATGTGTGAGTAATCACAAGGATGAAAGGAGATGAGCACCACGTCACCACGCTTAAATATACAAACAAGAAGATTTGGTTTTTTTTGTTTTTTTATGAACCAGCCTGGCATCATACACTGTCACAGCAAACAGGCGAGGGCGCTGGGGGGGATTTGGGAATGTTCCTGTTCAGAATCTTCGCCTTGGGAACAATTATTATCTGCTTCTGTGGCCTGAGCCGTGCTTTTCCTCACCCCCATTAATTGGGATTTGTCGAAATCCTCAGAGAGTTGGCAACTAATTGAGGATGGATGGATTGAACACCGTTTTGTCTCTTCCTCTGCTGCTTTGAAAGCACCCGTCTGAAAACCATCGCTGGTCTTTGGAGAGGCTGACAGTGAGAGGCAAAGAAAACTTTCCTGACACATTAATGCAGGGATTAGAAAACACCTAGTTCCCACACCGTTATTTCGCGTGTTAGCCTGTTAGCCTGTTAGCCTGGATGTGATTGGGGTTCAATCCAGCTGTTGTTGTTTTCAGTGAGACAGCAGATGAACACCTGTATTAACAAAAAACAATAATTATACTAATATTCACTCTGTCACTGTTCTGTCTTTATTCCTGTTTCTTCTCCTCAGGCTTAGTCTGTCTCTCCCTCTCCCTGTATCTCAATGTTCAGTGTTTCTAATTAATTCCCAGTTTACATTCATCCACAGACACACACACACGCATAGACTGCTAATTGAATTTTTAAGCCTGTGCTGTTCATTAGCATTTTGCCTTGTAATGCATTGTGTGCTGCCTGTGTGTGTGTGTGTGTGGGTGTGTGTGTGTGTGTGTGTTTGTGTGTGCGTGTGTGTCAAACTGATTTTTAATGTCATACTGGGAAAATTGTTTTGGATAATGATGGTGTGAGTGTGTGTCTTGTGTTGAAGCTTAAGGTCTAAAGCTTAGTGTCGGGTCATGGTTAGGATTAGGGTTTAGGCTCTGGTTAGGATAAGAATTAAACTCAGGCTTTCAGTTTTGTAAAAGGTCGGGGTGAAGGCCCAGAGCTTTCAGCCATTCATTAAAGAATGGAGATTTTCCTGAGACTGTCCAGTGGAGGAACGAGTGAACGATGAACGAGCGGGGGGGGGACATGGAATTAAAAGCATAGATACATTTTTCACACGGATATAAAGTATATGGGAAAGACAATGAGATCTGAGAACTGTTAGTGATCCAGGCTCATATAGAGGCTGAGTCTTACTTAAAGTGAAGGGATTATATTATTATGCATCATATCCATCCTGGTGTTACAGTCATGTGCACCATCAATCATCTCTCACCATGTTTCATGATAATCTCATATCTCAACACCAATATGACTC
The DNA here is from genome assembly GCA_016785345.1 of Trinectes maculatus. NCBI lineage: Eukaryota > Metazoa > Chordata > Actinopteri > Pleuronectiformes > Achiridae > Trinectes > Trinectes maculatus. The sequence goes on from JAFBJQ010001257.1 coordinate 115,143, forward strand.
ACTAGTGACAGTGTGAAATAACCAGGCTTTACCCCAGCCCCACTTCCACAGTGCAGGTTGTGAGAAGCCTCAGTTAATGACACACACACATACGCACGCACACACGCGCACACACCTCCCTGCTGCTGCAGCTGCTGGTCTTGTGTCTCTTTAATCACTCTAATTGATTGGGAGGATGGAGAGTCACTCCACAGACCAAAACACTCAAACACAAAGAGCTGAGCAAGCAAACAGAGACAACCAGCTGATACACACACTGTGAGAGAGAGTGTGTGTGTGTGTGTTTGTGTGTGTGTGTGTGTGTGTGTTTCCACCAGCTGAGCGGCAAACTGTCTTATGATTCTCTTTGGATAAAAGATATCAACATTAGTTTGCCCCAGAAATAAAATGTAAAATATCAAAACCTCTATCTAATTGGCTGCATTTATTTTCAAATTTTAATTTTTAGTTATTTATAAAATAAATTCTAACATTATATGATACGTTTATAGTTAAAGTATAAAATATCAAATGTCATATCTTTGTCATAAAGATTTGAAAATGGACTTGACCCTGAGACTGAAGCTTGAATTTGTTTTCTTCCAAATGAAAAAGTCATGATGTCCCTCAGACACCATGTGCAGAGCAGCTGTCACACAGTTTATTTAAGCTACAGTGGAGAACAGTGCTGACAAAGGTGATGCACTTCAGCCTCATCGCTGCTCCATCTGTTAATGTCTTTTATAAACTCTATTGATCCTAAGCCTTACTCCACTTACTAAATTACATTACCCTGGTTCTGTTAAATGAATATGAACAGTTAAATCAAGGCACGTGCATGTGTGCGTTTGTGCATGTGTGCGTGCGTTCACCATAAATATCAGGGACATGTCAAGGTGTTCGCATTCATCTCAATGAGGCTTCTCTTTTTTCCCTGTAGGGTTTATTCTACATTCTCATATTCTGTGTTTTTGACAATGTATTTTCTATTTTATCAGTTTCCTGTTTCACCTCTGTCCTGACTGCTGTGACACCATCTGCTGGTGTGCTGGAAACTCTGACAACAGTGTGGCCACTGATGTCAGTGTTGACGCATCAGGAGAGGGAAGATCTCAGAAGTCAAGGCCTCAGACTGTCGTCTCACCAAGTCTAGATATTCTAAAACTATGCTTTTAGGAGTTTCTTTGTTTTGACTCCTCTGGAATGAAGTAAAATCACTGAAATAACAATTGAGTTGAATAAAACAGAAGAGAGCAGAGTGATCTCTTACCAGCCACGGTCACCCTGGCGGTCCGGCTCACAATGCTACCCACTCCGTCCAGAGTGGCGAGGCACTGGTATTCTCCCTCATCGGGCCGGTGGTGCCGTGAGTGCATCACATTCTGCACCAGCAGGGAGCCATTAGCCAGCTGCCGCCGCCGCTCGTCCACCACAGCACTCAGCAGCACGCCATCCTTACGCCACGTGATGGTGAGACGTCCTGCGGCTGGCTCAGACTGTGCCTGGCAGTCGAGCTGCAGCACGTCCCCTCGCACAGTCACTGTGTCCTGAGGCTCCTGGGTGAAAGTGAAGTCCACAAACCCTCCAAGACTCGATGAGGAGGAAGAGGAGGAAGGAGAAGTGGAGGCATCGGTGACTGTGGGAGAAGAGACAGAGCAACACCAGGTCACCAACAGGTCACAAATAAACTGACAATTCAACACACAATTCAATAAATCACAACAAAAGATCATTACATCTGGAGGTAGAGAAACAGCATGACATGAAATGAACAACTACCAATGACCCTGTGACCCCATTGACCATTTCTCTCACATACCTTGTTAAAGGTACATACTACTTCCTGTCACCTGTGGCTCAGGTGTTGACATGCTGGGTAACAGCAGCATGATCTGCAGCGTCTTGATGTCTCCACACTGTTTAAAAACCCTCTCGTCCTGATCTGAGCAGCGGTTTCTAAGAGCATCTGCATTTTTTTCTTCCTGAAAAAGCCTGATCAGAGGACGGTAAGAACTGTGATGTTCCCTCTAAAAGCCTTGCAGAGTCAGAAACATCAGATTATCGGCTATAAAAACTAAATGCTGTCCAGGTCTGGTTCCGGCTGGGACGAGAAAACAAATGTAAAAAGTCACTCATCAATAAAACTCCTTTAGAAAAACACAGTCTTTTTCTTTCTCAGTTAATAAAACAAGATGTAGAACCAACTTTTAATAAGAACCAGTATTGATGGGCTGTTCCCTGAAGCTCTCCCTGTGTTTTCTATTAATGTTATACATCTTGGCTTGTGGAAGATAAACATGGTCTTTCCTTCACACCATCCTCCCTGAACATCATTCCTTTCCATCCTCTTATTTCTCCCTTCTCTCTTTCTTGTCCTTTATGGTTTCCTTGTTATTGATTCCTCTTCAGTGGTCCCCCTCCCCCACCATCAGTAAATCACTATCCTGACAGCTCTATCTGTACACACTCCCACAGGTCTCACACACACACACACACACACACACACACACACACACACACACACACACACACACACACACACACACACACAGTTCATCAGTGTGTCCTTGTCCTCATTGTCCTGCAGTCTGATGTTATCACTCTCTGTCTGCTGTCCCTCCATCTCCACTCTGCCATTTTCTGTCTCATAACTCATCATCTCTGTGAACACACAACCTCTTTGTCGGCTGGTTTTCATATTGTGTATAACATGACATGTTTTTTGTTATACATATACATATATACACACTCACACAGTCACACACACACACTCACTCACACACACACACACAGTTTTTACAACAGTGAATCAAACACACACAGACGTGATCAGAGAGAGAGACAGAGAGCAGAGCAGAGCACAGGCAGCAACACGATGCTCCATCCATTCACCCACAGCAACAGAAACACAAAACAAAAGAAAGAAATTTGGACTTGTTTCAATTTGGGTCAAATCTCAGTCACAAAAAACAAGTGGCACTAAATGACCCTTGTGACCTCACAGCGGCAGCTGGTCATAGCTTCTGCTACAGCATCAAACCTGGTGACCACACACAGGTAAACAAAAAAATCCCTGGAATATAAAGCCATCCGGGATTTAACTGATGGGACAAGACTCAGTGACAGGGAGGTGGACAACAGCCAACTCCATCTGAACCCACACACACATGCACACACACACACACACACACACAACGCACACAGAACGCACACACAGTATTTGGATGCTGCCCAAAGTCTTAATGCTGTCTTCTTTTCAGACACTTCCCATTTTGTGTATGTCTGTGTGTGTGTGTGTGTGTGTGTGTGTGTGTGTGTGTGTGTGTGTGTGTAAACTCAGTGCCAGCAGCTGCCTGCCAGCTGAGAAGCGCCTTGACTGAAAGGAGGAGAGACCAGGAAGAGAAAGTAGGAAGAAGAAAAGAAGAAATCTAAATATCAGCCAACACACTGAAACCTTCAATCTGTCAGAGAGACGCCATGAAAATCAGCAGTGTGTCAGGAAGTGAACTGCTGGCATTTCAGTGAGGAGGTCTGAGATGAGGAGATTAGAAAATGCAGCATCTCTAGGACTAAATGCTCAGTGCTTAGTGTTTGTGCCAGAGGCAGCTCAGTAACTGCAGAGAGGAAATTAGCAAAAAGAAAAGGATGCAGGCGGAGAAGAAGAAGAAGAAGAAGAAGAAGTGCTAAATAAGCAGGAACATAAGCAGGAGAACAATGTGGCGAGCCAGTTTCTAAACTGACCAAATAACTGGGTGGAGGAAATAATGTATGCTGTGTGAGAAAGGCCAGTCGACTGGTGTGGGCTATAGCAGGAGATAAACCAGCAGTGATGAGGTGGTGAATGCAGCAGTCAGTGGGCTGTGTCTGTATGACACCCTCAGCCTCACTGCTTCACAGCCTGATGGAGCCACTAACTGTGATTAGTCATCGACTCACACTACCCACAAAGAGCCCACAATTCACTCCCATTCCCTCTGCGCTCGTCTGCTACGTCCACACTGTGTCCACACTAACACAACTAAAGCATACATCACAGGAGGACTCACAAGCAATGTGCATCAGCATACGTGTGGTGAAACCTTTTATTGGACCAACAGAGCTGATACTGCAAAATACAATTACATGTGATTTATCTATATCACTCACGACAACGCACTGTTTGACCACAAACTAACACATGCACACACACACACACAAGCACACAAAATCATAGAGTTTGTAAAGATCCCATCTGCAGCAGCTCTCACACCAGCTGGACTCTATGTGCATGTGACTATGTGCAAGTGTGTCTGTGTGTGTGTGTCTGTGTGTGTGCGCGCTTAGCATTAAGCCCTCATTAACAAGTCTCACCTGTCGTTCACTCTCTGTGTCTCATTTAACTTCACTCCCATAATCCTTCTGACAATCTCACAGCTGAGCTCCAGACACACGCACACACACACACACACACACACACACACTCGACTGAGACTGCCAGGAGCGGTTCCATTAATGATTGTCAGCTGAAGGAAAACTCTGATTTATAGATCCATACATATGCACCGGTTTATTCATATTTAACAGAAATGTTTCAGCACCATGTTTCGTAAATCATTAATTTACCAGTGAGAACATCCCTTCATATAATATCTCTTCATATGACACCCCTTCACGATCAGCTTTACATTATTTACTCACTGTAGCTTTTTGTTTTGCTGGCAATAAATATATTCAGGAATTTCTATTTTTTTTAACTTCTATGTTCCAGCTGTGGAAACATCTGTCACCAAGCACAGTACTGGTTTAGCTCTGTACTGAACACGAACTCATCCATAACCTGTGCATGTACATACACGTTGAGGAAAAACATGTAGCAGGTGATAAACAATAAAAGATTAAATCATTTTCAGTTTCTCTGATTGGCTGATGACATATCTCTGTGACATGGCTCCAGTGAAAAGCATGTTTTCTTTCCTGTGTGTGCTGTTCAGAACCCCCTCCCACACACACACACACACACACTTACAACACCCACTCTGATATTAACATCAATTGGTCTTAATTAGCCCAGTTTCATTCAGCCCGCTGTGTTTCTTGCTAATCACCGACTGTGTGTGTCACCACCATCAATCCCAGCCTTTTTAGTGTGTAAATTAAATTAACAACGACAGATGTTTGAATGCTTTGGAACAATAATAAACATCTTTTTTACTTCTATTTTTTAACCATCTCCACATGGGGCTTCACTCAACAACAAATAACACACACCGACAAGTGAACAACAGAAAACCTCTAACACTAAAGCAACATTTTGTTGTTTGTTAATTCATTTGTGCGACTACATGTCATGTTTGGGCCAAAGTAGCTTATTACGTATCTTATATTTGTGAAACTGATCATAGGGAGAAGAAACAAGGAATAAATACAAACGGAGAACAAATGTAAACACGGACTGAGAGAGGGGTAAACCCTGACAGAACAGAGAAGAGGGGGATTAACTACACACACACACACACACACACACACACACACACACACACACACACAGAGAGAGAGAGAGTAAGGTGTGTCTTCTCCATTTGGAGCTTGTCAAATCGCTTCAAGAAACAAGGGTGACACTCTCTCCCCGGGGACAAATATGATTATAAGTGTGTGTGGAGGCTAAAACCCTGCTAAGTGTTCAGTCTGCACGTTGTTAACTGAGACCTTTTGTGGTGTCAGACAGTCAACAGTGGACCAATTATACACATACAGACAGATACACACACACACACACACAATCCGTGAATGACTGACGACGAGGTAGCTTACTGTCAAAGAAGTGAGGGGAGAGCTGTCATAACACACACACACACACACGCACACATTCACAAAAATTCCCAAATGATAAGTTAGAAGCAAATAGCTCTCTCTCTCGCTCTCACACACACACACACACACACACAGAGAGAGAGAGTTTAGCTCCTCATTGTGTCCACTTGCACTCCACTATCTATATTTAATTAACTGTCACTTTAAAAATTAACCATCAGATTGATTATTAATGGCTTTATGAATTCATTATCGCTCTCATTTGCAGCTATGTTTTGTGGAAAATGGGGTCATGACTTCTCCTTCATGCACTGATTAGGTGTAAACTGATTAAAGTTACAGCAGCCGACCTCAAACTGTCTCTCGAGCCCCAGGAGTTAGCTAAGGCTACAGGGCTAGCATCTGTTTGAACACACTGTACAAGTTGACTGCTTTGCCACAGTTACCAGTTAAAGCTAATCTGCAAGTCTCTGGATCCTATGTGATTAAAAGAAGGCTAGCTTCAGTCATAACTATGAACAAACAGCTAATCTACTCGCCCTAGTTTTAACTAACAGCCCAAATTATTAATTATTATCAAGCTTTATGCCACTGTCATTATGCCGATCAACCAGTTAGTGTTTAATGTGTGTTTGTTAAACCTGTAAATGAGGCTGAGACTGTCAGAGGTGGACTGAAACAATAATTCAGGCTGAGACTTCATACCAGGCCACCACGGTAACACATACCACCAGTCACACAGGCTAACCTTTATACCTTTATTCATGTACTGTACGTATGTATTGATGACAGGCTACTTACTGTTAACAAATACAAAATGGGACTGGTTCAATCTGAAAAAGGAAATGCACCAAACATAGCTCATACAAGAGACAAACAAACGCTGACATGCTAAAACAATATAACTAAGATACACATACACACACACACAAATATACATACAGTATATATATAAGTCCAAAATGCACTTTGGACTTAACTGTGCCACTACTGTAGCCTGTATCTCTGTACAGTACGCAATTATAGCTAACTATAGCATGTATTATGCTACATAGGGTTAAGCTAATGTCCGAAAGGTGTTTGACTCACTGACAAACATTTAGCTGCGTCATTGACGAGGTTCCTTTTCCTCTTTCACCTCTCTCTCTCTCTCTCTCTGCTCCAACTTTTCCTCGTTTTATATCCACATCGGGTCAAACTCTCTCCGTCCATCTCTCTTCTTCTGTCGTTCTCCTGCCGCTGTACTTCCGGGCCGCGCGCGATCGATGCGAACAAACATAACGATGCGTTGAACTTAGGTTCGACCAATCGCGTGCGAGGACAGGAAAGATTATACCATCAGATAAAAAGCTGGGGGTGTTAGTGGTCTACAGTACTGAGTGACTTCACCTGTCCCACGTCAGTGTCTCTCTGATGTACCCATTAAGGTTTTAGCGTATTGGAGAGTCCAGACCGATCAGCTGATCCGGATGTCCGGTCGGGCCTGGACTTAATCTCTCAAAACGTTTACATATTTACATATAAGCCAAACTGCGAGCTTTTGAACATGAAATTAAACATTAAATATTAAATTAATTTAAATATTATTGAATTAACTATTCGGTGAGTACATCTGAATAGACTTACATTGTTTACTGCTTAAATTTAGTTGTTTGTTGTTCTTGCAGGTAAATAAACTGAACATTAGTGGTAAAAGGTTCCAGGCGTTACAGGCGTTACCAGTTGTGTGGATCAGACTGGTGATCATCTATGATCGGTATGAGCTGGTCGATTAGCCTGTTGTCATGCCACCACAGACAGATCTTCAGTGTGCAGACACAGAACTGGTGCTTCCCAGCAGGAGAACATCAAGACTGTGTGAAGTGAACACGCGTCAGAGACATTTTTATTGGTCTTTGATCACAGATTCACTTCCTGTGAAACCAGAGTTGAGAAATAAAACGGCGGCTAAAAGCTGCGTGATGAAAGGAAAGATCGGGATGAAAAGAAATATGAGTGAGAGAGGGAGGAGAGATGATGTTCTGAGTTTTTTTTCATTTTAAAGCCACTAATTCCTCCTTCCTCCCTCAGCTTACCTTTAATCTTCTCCAATTTCCTTCTCCATCACCTTTCATTTCCTGTTGTTTTGCTTAATAAAAAATGTTTCATGTTCACAGGCTCTTGAGATCAAACAATAATCATGTTATATATCTAAAGTCATTTTCAGTTAAAAAAAACATTGCTACCTGTGGATTTGTATTTCATAAACTTCCTGTAAGAGACTGTGTTTTTCCACAGTGGAGGTGGGATTTTTGATGTTTGACTGTTTGTTTGAAACTGAGCAGGAGGAAACAGAAATTGGTTCCATGTTGTTGGGAAAATGGTTTACAGCTGGAAACCATTTCCAGAGGTGGAGGGTCACCAGTGTGTGGCTGGGGCTGATGTTTTACCAATTTGCATCCAACTGAACACAGACACATGTCCAGAGTCCAGTGGAAAGAGCCAGCGCAGCATCACTATACAGTTCATAATAGCTACTTCTGAACACACTGAGAACGACTGCGGTGTCGAGGACCGAGAAATCGAAGACGCACTAAGAGCCAGGAACAAATGGAGCCAACAATAACAAAAGATTGTGCTCATGTTGCTCATGTTAATAAAAACATCACTTATTGTTTCCTGTATTAAATATTCTCACAAGTCAGATACACTTGTGTGTTTGTGTTGACTTACGCATACACTGTCTTATACTGTGCTGATTATCAAGCACACACAAAAATTTGTGATATATGTACTTTTGGGCTACATCAACACAGCTGACTGACTCACTTCTTCTGGCATGAAAATAAATACAGCAGCTTCACAGGAGATGAATAATCAATCGCAGCAAACACTCAGGCTCCAGCTGAAACCACAGAGAAACAAATCCCGTTGCCACCAATTGATTTTTACAAAACGTTTATGCTGCACATTTGTGTCGGGATGCGTCTCCGATCGCACTAACTGTGTATGTGTTGTTTGCACATCTCCTCCTCCAGCTGACGCTGCACGTTTGGAATCGGGGACTCGCCTCACTGATGTCACAGCAACATGTTCACACTCATATTCACGCCGCTGTACACTGTGGTTATATTTCCTCCTCATCATCCACTCACTGCAGTGTGATGCTTTAACTTTCTTTAACTGCGTCTTCCTCAGGCGGATTCCTTCCCTTCCCTCTGCCTCTTCATCATCTGGAGGTACAGTTGTTTCCTTCCTCTCTTTCCTGATTTCCATCTGTCCCTCTTTCATTCCCTGCATCATATCCTGACGTTTCCTTGTTCCCTCACACACACACACTGTGTAGTTATAGCCCTGATTACCTCACAGTGTTGGCCTTCGGCATACAAGGACAACTTGGATCAATAATATTGATCAGGAATCTAAGTCTCCTCCTAACGAGCTTTCTGCCTGTGTGCCTGTGTGTGCCTGTGTGTGTGTGTGTGTTTAAAACATATGTGTAAGTGTTGTGTTTGTTTGTGTATTGATTACATCTACTTCACTGTTTGGATGCATTGATCTGTTTGGACAAAATTAGAATAAATATAACATGTTGAGATTTGACCTTATTTATACACACACACACACACACACACCCACACACAAACAAACACACACACACACGCACTCAGGCGAAATGAAATGCAAATAAGTGGTTGGTGTCTGGCTCTTTTGCATAAATGATCAATTTAAATATGCCCCATGACTCTTGGTTTCTGTGGACATCTGTCATTATAACATAATATATCACATATATTATATCATATGTATTATATTGTTATATATTATATCATATATATTATATTGTTATATATTATATCATATGTATTGTATTGTTATATATTATATTGTTATGACATATGACGTAAAACAACAGTAAAAAGATGAGCCCCCCACAGTCTTCACAATAAACGACCCATTAGCGGTGTGGAAATATACATTGTGCTGAGTTTACGGATACAGTCTCCTCCACAATGTAAAACACACCACACAGGGTCATCACACACACACACACACACACACACACACACACACACACACACAGAGTCATCTCCTCTGTGACATCCCTGAGTTGCTCAGTGTGTCTCTTGTCTTTCAGCCTCCTTCTCCGGGGAAACACTGTCATCCTCCTGTTCTGAAACTATAAACACTGAGGCCCCTGAGTGTGAGTGTGTGAGTGTGTGTGTGTGTGTGTGTGTGTGTGTGGTTCAACACAATCAGCTGATGTGTTTTTAATGTTTATACTTTATTCATCAGATTGTTTATTTGACTGTAAATGAGGCTTTTGTTGTTTCTGACAGACACCAAAGACTCATCAGACACATCTGCTGCTGTGAGGACACTGCACCGCACCAGCTACACCACGCCTGTGTGTGTGTGTGCGTGTGTGTGCGTGTGTGTGTGTGTGTGTGCGCGCGCGCGTGCGTGCGTTTGTGTGTGTGAGCGTGGGGGGCATCTGTGACCAATCAAGACAGAAGCCACAGGCTTTCCAACTGCCGTCCCTTGAGATGGGGGAGCAGCAAGAATATGTCACACACACACACACACACACACACACACACACAGGCCTGACAGATTGGTAGTTTATGGGTGTTAACAGACCTAGGGAGCCTCTTTCTTCACCATCATCAGTCATCGCCCTCGGACCCACCTCCTCCTCACCGCGCCTGTGTGTGTGTGTGTGTGTGCGTGTGTGTGTGTGTGAGCGTGGGGGGCATCTGTGACCAATCAAGACAGAAGCCACAGGCTTTCCAACTGCCGTCCCTTGAGATGGGGGAGCAGCAAGAATATGTCACACACACACACACACACACACACACACACACAGGCCTGACAGATTGGTAGTTTATGGGTGTTAACAGACCTAGGGAGCCTCTTTCTTCACCATCATCAGTCATCGCCCTCGGACCCACCTCCTCCTCATACACAATACCCCTCTGTGTGTGTGTGTGTGTGTGTGTGTGTGTGTGTGCGCGCGTGCGCGCTGGTCGTAAATTGAAGCAGGAAACTAATGGGGCAACAGGCAGACCCAGGTCAAGAGTGTCACTCTCAAACAAAGCCCAAGTGTGTACCCCTGTGTGTAGCAAGGAAATCAAAGGGGTGCAATTTAAGGTCAGAGGTCAACAGTATTTTGACTTGGGGTGAAAACAGAGGCCAGCATTAAAAAAAATACAGACAAAGCATAACACGGTGTCTGGAGGAGACCAGACGCTGCTAATGGGGAAGTGGATCTAGCCTGAACCACGTCTGTTTGACCAATCACAGCACAGGCCTCTGACGTGATGTCACAGAGCAGGTTCAGAGTCAGAAGTTGAAATATGTAATAACACAAATGACCTGAAAGCAACAAGCTTCAACAACCATTTCTCCTAAAGGTCAGCAGCTGGTGGACTGAGGACGGAGAGGACGGAGAGGACGGAGAGGACGGGGAGGACGGGGAGGACGGGGAGGACGGAGAGGACGGAGAGGACGGAGAGGACGGGGAGGACGGAGCCGTGTTGACATTTGTTTGGAGATGGAACAGACTGTGGCTGTAAAGCTGGACAGATGACATTAAAGAGATCGATCGTGGACACTGCTGCTGTGGACGAGGACGCGGGAGCGTTTGTGTAAATGAGTTAAAATCATAAAGGATTCAGCCTGTGACGTCTCAGTCAGTGACTCAGAGTCGTTTATCTTATTAGACCCGAGGAACATGATTCAATACAATATAAGATCAATACAACGGAACATTACAACGTACTGTAGATGCAAAGTTTGCACCGGACTTTCAGACTCAACTGAAGCATCATAACTACAACCTGATATTTCAATAAATATTTAAATTCATCTGCATTGTAACGAATATGTAAAATGTACCAATAAAACAACTGAATCACAGTGATGACGTGTTTTCATTTCTCCTTTGCTCATTAACATCACAAACACACACACACACACACACACACAAATACACAAAAGACCAACAAACACCCAGAGGCCTGTAGTTTATATTTGGAGTATATGTTCAGTAACCAGTGTGCGTGTGTGTGCGTGTGTATGTGTGTGTATGTGTGTGTATGTGTGCGTGAGTGTGCGTGAGTGTGCGTGTGTGCGTGTATGTGTGTGTGCGTGTGTGTGTGTGTGTATGTGTGTGTGCGTGTCTTGGGGGGTTGGTGGCTGTCAATCAGACTCAGTGGAGCATGATGCTGGAGGAGGGGCGTTGCCATAGGGATGATGAATATCCTCTCCTCCCTTCTTTCCACTTTTCTCTTATTTCTTTCATCTTTTCTTTCCCTCTGTATTTTCTTTCTTCCTTCTACCCCCCCCCCCACCTTTTCTTTACTTTACCTTCCTGCACACTCAATTCAACTAAACATTTTTTGTCAGTACTTTGTATTGATGAATTCTTGCAGTATGATTTAGCTTTATTCTTAAATGTTTTGTTCTGTATGTCTAGTAATTATGTCTTTTATTAATGAATTAATACCCTTTTTACTAAAATAAACTCAGTAGATAATAACAGACGTTATAACTTGATAAAGATAAAACAGATTAATGATGACGTTTCAGAGAAACGAAAAATGATAATGAAGAAGTATTTTGTCCAGTTGGACTCAGACTGTGCTTCAGTTCATCTCTGCCTCTGCTTCTGAATATTAATACACACACACACACACACACACACACACACACACTCACTCACGCCCTGCAGCATATGTTCAGGGGTCAACACGCCAACGCCGGCCACAGTCCTGCAGGGGATTATGGGAAGGCTTGGTAGTCGCTGTCAGCAAAGTGAAGCCCTCTCTATCGTACAATCTCTGTTGTACCCACGCGCACGCAAGCACACACACACACACACACACACGCACACGCACACGCACACGCACACACACACACACACACACACACACACATTCATCTGAATCTCTCTGGAGTTTTATATATGTGAGATCAACCTTCAAGCTTTATCGTGTCCCTGGAGAAACTGAGGGAGCCGGAGAGAGATATGTGTGTGTGTGTGTGTGTGTGTGTGTGAGCTGCTCACACACAGAGACAGAAAGAGAGTTTTCTCCTGTGTCTCTCCTGAAGACTTTTAATGAATGTATCTGTAAAATGTTCACTGGCGCATTTTGCATTTTCTATCTTCTCAGCTTTGTCGTTTTGTTGTTGTTTGTTTTGTTGTTAGAAACACAACGTCCAAACCGTCCTGCTTTAGTTAAACCAGGCCTCTGAATGTGTTGCTGTCCAACACTTTAAATTAAGCAGTGTGTGTGTGTGTGTGTGTGCGTGAGTGTGTATGTAGGCCAGACACTCACAGTGAATGTGTGTTTTCTGCTCATGTGAAGTAAAGCAGTCTGGTTCCTGTGCGATCAGCTTGCCCTCGTTTGTCGGCCCAACAAGAAACAGGCTCGTTAGGCTAATTAGCCAGATGAATGTAGAGGTGACCTGCACGGCTGATGGACCCCGCGGCCAAACAGATGGGATGGAATCGCCACCAACCTGTCAGTGCTCGGTGCTCACAGTCACCGAGTCAACAGTTCAACACTGAAAACAACACAACAACACAACAACAGCCACAACCAGACAACACAGCAGTGATGACAGAGCGACAGCCGATTGGTCAGAAAACCAACACACAGTCACAGTGAATGAAGTGACGAAGAGAGAAAGTCATGACTCAGCGGTGACGTCTCACTGGCTGATCATCAATATCATAAGTGATCTGCATTAGCAAAACAGCTATTTCTGCAGGACCATGTGGTCGCCACGGCAACAGTCATGCAAATCACAACTCATCTTTTCTCTGCACAGTAACAAACACGAGAGTTCAGATTAATTATTCAAGAATGTGACTTTTCTTTTCTTTGTCACATCAGCATTAATGTTAATGTGGAAAGTGCATTAACGTGTTAAGAGCAATTAAAATGGATGGAATCTGAAACGTTAAATGAGGGCTGAATATGTCAAGATAAAAATAATACTGTATAGTAGCGTGTTTTTAAGTGGAACTATACATTCATCAGCTTGGATTAGAGAGGTAACGACAGAGTGTCCTGATGTCCACGTCTCATCTCATTCTTCAACCAGGACAATCCAGCAAACCTGCAGCTAAGACGTCTCAGTGTCAGCGAGACACACGTTTACTTTCTGTCATAACCAATCGTTTCATTTCACTCTGTGTCCACGTTAACTGAACAAACCACACAGCTGAGATCAATAAAAACACGGTGTAAAAGTCTATCTTTGTGTTTCTGCTGGAGACGTGAATAAAAGCAGCACGTCGACGGCGAACATGAATCAGCCGCCTTCATCTCCGCCGCCTGAGAGATGATTATTTAATGCAGCTGAAGACTGAACATTTCTGACAACAGCAGGCTGCACACACAGATGAGTCACATGTTCCACAGTGTGGGAAAATGACGAGCTGCAAACAGGGAAGAATCACTGCTGCTGATGTTTACGTTTGACCCGGAGCAGTCGATCCAAAGCTGCTTGGATTGTTTCTGCTTCTCAAAGCAGCACGACACATCCATCCATCCATCCATCCATCCATCCATCCATCCATCCTCTGACTCATCCAGCACTTACAGCCACTTCTGCCAGACAATTCATTTCTGATGCACATTCTTGAATCATGCATTGAGGTTATCTATAGAAATTTCCATTCCATATGTTTTCTCCAAAGAGGAATACTTTAAATTGCACACTGCTTAAGTCCAAACCTTCAATTTCCACTGCTGCTTATCTTCTATTTAAACCACAGGGACCTCAGTGACTCTTTCAGTCCTTTAACACACTGGGACAAACAGGAAAAAAACAACAGAAAGAGAAGAATTCTTCAATAAATATCTGACTGAACACACCTGTAGCTCAGAATGCTGAAGCTCCAGAGGAAATATAAAGCACAAATTAAAAAATGTCTAATGGGATTCAGCTGAAACGCGTGTGAAAATGTCCGAGGTAATGACGGATAGTTGAGTGAAAGACATCAGCCTTTAGAAAGGTGCAGAAACATGAAGGATTCAGGTCCTTTGTAACAGCAGCTCGTTAATGGATCAGACCGCTAACGACACACCCACGTCAGCGACGTCTAATTATACAGAAGCACTGTTTCCTAAAAACACATGAAGCTTCCTGCTCAACAGAACATGAGACGTGTTTCAAACGAACCCACGTTTCACACGTTGCGTTCGAGGCTCGTTTTTAAAGTAGGAAAAGACTGATGGACTCGGACAGGACGTCAGGGACGGAGAGACGGGCCCATCCTGCTCTGTGGACGACAAAACCATCATCAACGTTCTGCTGTTTGGTTTTTCACACTGGTTCCTGCGACACAAACACACACACACACACACACACAAATACACACAGGTCTGATCCATGGTCGGAGCAGCCGCCATTAATTTCCCACAGAGAACCAGAGACAGGAGAGAAAGAAACGGGGGAAAACGACAGAGGGACTTTTGTCCTCAGCTTTATTCTGTTTCAGTCCAGATGCAACCAGCTCTCTCGCTCCCGCTCCCGCTCTGTGTCTCTCGCCCTCTCTCCCTCTCTCCGGTGCAGTCTCAGTGATGTATGGCTGCCATCACTGAAAATAATGACTTGTCTGCCCCTAATCTTTTATTTCAGTGCCGGGCCGAGGAGGAGGAGGAGGAGGAGGAGAGAGATAGAGGAGCGAGGAAGAGGAGGGAGGATGAAGAGGAACATGAGGAAAATGAGTAAGTGGAGGAGGAAGATTCTGTCGTCTGCTCTGTGTGTGTGTGTGTGTGTGTGTGTGTGTGTGTGTGTGTGGATGATGAGGAGGAGGAGGAGGAGGAGGAGTGATGGAGAGTGGTGGAGGGAGAGGGATCAGCCGAGGAGAAGAGGCTGACGAGGAGAATGGAGAAGACTTGATAATGAGAGGAAGAGGGGGGAGGAGGAGGAGGAGCGGGGTGGGGGTGGGGGGTGAATCCTCTGCTGTGTGTGTGTGTGTGTGTGTGTGTGTGTGTGTGTGTGTGGATGATGAGGTGGAGGAGGAGGAGTCATCTATCTGCAGGAGAGGTGGGAGGAGGAAGAGGAGGGTGAAGACACTGAAGCAGACCTGGGATCAGTTTAGTTTATGTTCATTATATTTGATTCATAACTGTTGTGTGAAACAAACTGACCTGAGAGCAGTTCATCATATTTATATATCATTCACCTCGGTATTTCAACAGCTGAGTAAAACATGCACAAGAATAATAATAACAAATAATAATAATAATAATAATAATAATAATAATAATAAAAAATAATAATAATAACAAATAATATAATAATAATAATAATAATAATAATAATAATAACAACAACAAATAATAATAATAATAATAACACATAATAATAACAATAACAATAATAATAATAATAATAATAATAATAATAATAATAATAATAATAATAATAATAACAAATAATAATAATAATAATAATAATAATAATAATAATAATAATAATAATAATGAAGACAACGTGTTATATTCCACAGTGATGCTGTTGTCTCCATACAGCTGCACAGTGGAGCTACGTGTGAACGTCCACATGCTAACACGCTCACAGTGACAATGCACAGACTATGTTTAACATGCACCGAGTTCAGCACGTTAGCATGATACTATTAGCTAATCAGCACTAATTGAAACGTTCAGCTGAGGCGGTTCGATCAATATAAGCTGAGTCATGAAATAAAATGCTGAGTTTGTACCTGATGATGAAAAGTCGTTTGTTATTGTTTATTGCAGAGAATTTTTTTAAAAAAACTATCACATAAATCCAAATGAACTCATTCAACTTAAATTGCAGATGTAGACGAATAATTATAAATAATACAATGTTCTGATTAATGTTATGTTGTATTGTATTTGCTCTGTTTATGTTTACTGATGAAAAACTGTTCATCCTCACTATTTGTTATAAACTGTTGTTGACTTTTGTTTGTGACCTTTGTGTTATCTTTAATTAGCCAGAAAACTGAACCCTCACTCACTGTTTTCTCATTTGTTTTTGTTGTTCTATTAGTGAATCGGACCCGGTTGACTTTGACTCGTTATCGTCGCCGTCCTCGTTAACCATCTCTGCTCTGACCTATCAGCAGCCTCCTGACCTTGGAGCTGTGATTTTTGGCAGCGAGGCCTAATGAGCGCTCAGAGCGTCTGTCAGCGTCATGGTGGGATTGTCATGTGACCAGAGTGAAGACAACACAGGAAAAGCTGGACCACTTCCAGAAGGAGACACCCCGCCAAAATAAAGATACTGATTAGGTAATCAGGTTTCTTCTGCTGGTCTCTGTTTTTTTCTTTTTCTTTTTTAAATAGTATTTCAACATTAATTCTGTATTTTATGTTTTACGTGTCTATGTATAATCTTATTTTCTAACTTTTCAACATTTTCTCCTACGATGCCACTTTTCTTGGTTATAGTTTGTTCTATTGCTTTATTTACTGATATTAGAGATATTATATATTTACCTTGATTATTTTATTTTGGTTTCAGCATCTCTTCATGACAAACTGTACAAACAGAGTGAGGATCAGCCGTAACACAAACTGTCAGTTCCTCCCTCAGGAA
>JAFBJQ010001257.1:142500-154162 GCA_016785345.1 Trinectes maculatus
CCTGATCCACACGGATGCAACGTCGTTCCCGTCTGCAGCTCCCGCGTATGTGTGTGTATGTGTGTGTATGTGTGTGTGTGTGTGTGTGTAGGATGCATCACTTATAAGTGGCTATAAATCCAGATGGCAGCGCTGCAGCTCTGAGCAGATCGTGCTGCTGCTGGTGTGTGTGTGTGTGTGTGTGTGTGTGGGGTGGGGTGGGGGGACGCCATGTTTTCAGGATGAATATTCATGAGCTGAAACTGCAGCTGATGCAGTTCAGAGATGCAGAGATGTGAACTACACTTCTCCTGGTTTCACTCGGTTGACCAGATGTTAAAGCTGCTGCAGGTCTCTGGTCCCATCCTGGTCTCCGGTCCCGTCCTGGTCTCCGGTCCCATCCTGGTCTCTGGTCCCATCCTGGTCTCTGGTCCCATCCTGGTCTCTGGTCTCCTTCAGCCACAGACTGAGAGTCAGGTCCTCAGTTCAGATGCCGTACAGTTTCTCTCCCTGTCTGTCTGAAGCTGAAAATGTGACTCTGTGAGACTATGAGAAAACCCTGACCCCCCACATCCACTACACAAACACAAAACTGTACATCTCAGTCTTTGGTTTGACATGAGATGATCATCATGTGTGTGTGTGTGAATCAGACAGGTCAGAAACCCTTCTCATACTCAGGCACTAAAACTGCACCGGGGGAAAAAAAAACCTTTTATTTGTTTTCCACCTTCATACCACGAGATAAACAACAACGACAACGACAACAACAACAACGACAGCGGCGGCTGCAGTGGTGGCGGCGGCGGAGGAGGCTGTGAAAGCTGCAGTGGTTTAATGAGGATGATTAAAAGGTGAGGGAGATGTAGTTCTCCTCCGGCAGGTAAACTACGTTTCCAACATGAATTATGTATGAACGCCGGCACAGAGCAGAGCAGCTGATGTTAAATATAGACAAAAACACTAATGTTCAGACCTGAGGCGAATTATCTTTCAGTAAATGACTCTCGGGCCGTTTCTGCTCCTTCGCCTTTCTCTTTTGTTTCCGACCGTCTGAATAATGCAGCAGCAGAAAAAGATCCAGACACTTTTTAATTAAAATACACAGCGAGACTCTCGGGCTAAATACAAACGTCTCCACCACTCAGCCTGCACAGTTTCTCTCCCTGTCTGTCTGAAGCTGAAAATGTGACTCTGTGAGACTATGAGAAAACCCTGACCCACCACATCCACTACACAAACACAAAACTGTACATCTCAGTCTTTGGTTTGACATGAGATGATCATCATGTGTGTGTGTGTGTGTGTGTGAATCAGACAGGTCAGAAACCCTTCTCATACTCAGGCACTAAAACTGCACCGGGGGAAAAAAAAACCTTTTATTTGTTTTCCACCTTCATACCACGAGATAAACAACAACAACAACGACAACAACAACAACAACAACAACGACAGCAGCAGCAGCAGCGGCGGCGGCGGCAGTGGTGGCGGTGGTGGCTGCTGTGAAAGCTGCAGTGGTTTAATGAGGATGATTAAAAGGTGAGGGAGATGTAGTTCTCCTCCGGCAGGTAAACTACGTTTCCAACATGAATTATGTATGAACGCCGGCACAGAGCAGAGCAGCTGATGTTAAATATAGACAAAAACACTAATGTTCAGACCTGAGGCGAATTATCTTTCAGTAAATGACTCTCGGGCCGTTTCTGCTCCTTCGCCTTTCTCTTTTGTTTCCGACCGTCTGAATAATGCAGCAGCAGAAAAAGATCCAGACACTTTTTAATTAAAATACACAGCGAGACTCTCGGGCTAAATACAAACACGTCTCGCCTGTAATAGAAAAGTTTTCCCCCACAAACTATAATCAACCACTGAGTTCATCTGTTTCATCTGCCGCCATCAATACTTTACATCTGAACCAGGACTGTGACGCGCTGATGCTGTGGCTTCACAGAACCAGGCGCCATGTCGCTGAATCCATCACGGTCATCTGGACTGTGGAGACGAGATGAAGGAAGAATCTGAGGAAACTCATGGTGACGCGTGTCTGTGGGGCTTCATCACAATTATTCACCTCTCTTACTTTATACAATCATCTGAACAACAGACAATAAAAATCATTTACATATTATTCCAACACAATCACTGCAGCTCCAGCTACGACAACCTGAAACCCACACAACACAAAGCAGCTTCAGTCCCGCGACACTGGATCCAGTCCAAAGGAAAACCCTCTGGTCTCTGGTCTCTGGTCTGTGGTCTGTGGTCTGTTGTTCCATGTGTGTGGTTTCATTGTGACGTTTACAGCGTCCGTCTGGTGGTTTTCTGAACAATCTGCCATCGACCGGTTTTCACCTTCAGGAATCCAGAACATCCAGAGAAGTCGGAGTCGGAGACATCGACTCAAACCAGAAACAAGACGTGTAAATAATGAATCTAGCTACAGGCAGCAGCCGTTTGAACCCGAGAACCTGAGGAGAACAGGCGGCTTTTAGTGCCTGGACTCTGATACAGCGTCTGAGGGGTTTTTTCCACATCTTTCATATTGGTGCGTTTAGCTTCAGGTCGACTGATAAATGAAGCTGCGCTCGCACGCACAGGAAACCACCACTTTTCCACATGAATTATATTCTCACGTTTGTAAATGACTCTCCGTCCACTGCAGGAGAACACATGGTTTTCACTGGTCCCACTTATTAATCCACTGCTCCTGGACTCTGTGATTACACACCGAGTTCTTCTCATGGGACCCGGTGATTAATCTCCCACACTGCACCACCACCACCACCACCACCACACCGTCCTCTGTTACACAACATCACGCACACTGAGGCTGCCGCTTCACACACTGCACCAAGGACACGCCGTCTCTGTACAGGGTCAAGACCGAGACATGTCAAAGACCAAAACCAGCAAGGTCCAAATCTCAAGTCAAGACCAACAAGTCCCAAGACCAGCAAGTCCTTCTTCACGACCAACAAGTTCTGAGTCAGGTCCTGAGGGTTTTAAATAAAGACAGTGAAGTCCTCCAAGTCCTGATCCAGTAAATCATAAGTCCAGAACAACAACCCAGTGGAGAACATGAACGTCCCAAATCCGAACACGACTGGTTTCATCAAAACGAGTCAAAACCAAAAGTCTGAGTGAAAAAAACCTTCAAAGCAGGCCGTTAAACCTGAAGCCCTGGAGGAGCCTCCAAAACCTGCGACTGTACCAGACATGAGTTTTTTTAATCAGTTCAATTATTAATTAATCACAACCGGATACTGATTAAATCCAACCTTCATCCATCCATCATCTACAAATGGATGGATGGGTGGACGGAGGTTGGTGGTGTTGAAAGGCTGCTGTGTCACTAATGGAGCTTCTCTGACTTTATTATTCCGCGCTGTTTATTAATGAAGAGGTTTTATCGCTCGCAGCTTTTAGCTTTAATGTGATTCCTGATTCAATTTAGCTCCTCGTCTTTCCACTGTTTGTTGTT
This sequence comes from Trinectes maculatus, assembly GCA_016785345.1. Classification (NCBI taxonomy): domain Eukaryota; kingdom Metazoa; phylum Chordata; class Actinopteri; order Pleuronectiformes; family Achiridae; genus Trinectes; species Trinectes maculatus. The sequence continues at coordinate 145,961 of JAFBJQ010001257.1, forward strand.
TGTCGGTAGCGTTCGCAATTTTCTCTGCTTCTGTCGGCGCCAGGTCCTGGAGAAGGTCAGAGACTTCATGTCTGTCCTTACAATGAATGTCCATCTGTCCATCTGTCCCCTGACCAACAGATCCAGGACAAAGCGAACCGTCCAAAACAGGAAGTGAAGCAGGTCGGATTCTTAACAGTGATCAGATCAGACGAATCAATAATCAATCTGTGTTTTGACTAAGCTCAACAGCTTCATCATCACAAACTGTCATCTCCATCTTTGTCAGGTTCTTCCACGATCGCGTGCCGATAAAACGCTGAATATCTGAACATATGAAAAGTGATTTTCTGACCAGCTGAAGTGAAACGATCTGTTTGCACATCAAACCGTTCACAGGTTCAGATAATAAATATCATCATTCCAACTGGGTTTTTCATCCAGAGGTGAGGACCAGGAACATCCATCACCTCCTGCTCTGCCGCAGAACTGATCACATTGATTGATTCTGCCGGCGGACTGATGGTGGAGAGATGGTTCTGTGCTGCTGGACTCAATCACTCTTCGGTCTCACAATCAATATCACCATGTCAGCAAAAAGATTAGGAATCATTTCCAGCAGCAGTCATCTCTGTGTGATCATCAGCCTTTTTCGTCAGCTGATCAATAACTTATCACTAATACAAGGCCAGAGCCTCTGCTGTTCTGGGCCTATTGATCAGCTGGGAGCTGCCGTTCCTTTCATTAAAAGCCGAGGTGGAGCCATAATAAGGTAGGAACGAGAAATTCTGCAGGACAACCCGTGGTCCTGTATGGACACGGAGAGACGTGTCCCCTGAAGACGTGTCCGTCAGAGACCCACAGGAAGCTGCCGCTGAACATAAACACGCTATGAGACAACGCCAGGTGACGTCAACTCAAAACAATATGAAGGATGTGAAATGGACAAGAGAGGACAAAATGCTCAGTGTCTTCTGACGTCCAACGTCCTGAAACCAGATTCACATCCAGATGTTTGATTTGAGCAGAAGAGTCTGAGGTCAAACTGAGAAAAGTCAGGAGTTGTGTGTAATTCACTGTGAGTGAATGACAAAGTGAGCAGAACCTTCACAAGCACACACACACACACACACACACACACACACACACACGGGGACAAAGGACAAATCCTCCTCCGGGTAACGACAAAGGCTCAAAGATAAATCTGCTGGGTTTTAATACCAACAGTTCTGATTCAAACAGTACTGTCAACAACAACAAAACCCCCTGCACACACACACACACACACACACACACACACACTGAGGCTGATAATCCTCAGACTGGAGCAGCGACACAACGAGAACAACAGACAACAGCAGGAGGACGGCGTGCGTCACTTTGTGATGCAGGATGTGAGCTGACGTGAAGCTGGAGGCAGCACATGTGGAAACAGACGACAAACCCCGAGACACAGATACATACAGGAGTGGAATGTAAGGTCAAAGGTCAGAGTAAGAGCCGTACACATACTGAGGTGTCACATCATATGTGTGTGTGTGTGTGTTTATGACCTGACAGGGGAAGTTTTGTATTTGTTGTTGCGTTTCCAAACATAATCACTCATCAGCGACCTCCAGCAGCTCCTGTGTTTTAATTCTGACGAGCAGCGTCTCCGTGGACACAGACACAGAGGACAGAGGACAGAGGACAGAGGACAGAGGACAGAGCTGTTGCGTTGTTTAAATATGACACAACACAGCTCTGTTGACTTCATCAGCGAGACGTCCGGCTGATGATGAGTCATGGAGGTTATCGCTTGTTGGGATTAGTCTAATAAACGAACCCAAAACAAGAGCGGAGATGATGAACGCACCTCTGTTTGCCTTCCTCAGCACTTCATCTGTCTTCATTTGGACAGAGGGAGAAACGTCCTAACGTCCTAACGTCCTGTTGGCAGGAGACGGAGGAGGCTTTTAAAACTCCTCCTAAACATCCGTCAGCTGAATCGCTTCCCTCCTTATTCGCCACAGTGATGAAAGACAGAAGACGCATTTATATTTTAAGTTGTCCCATTTTAACACCTTTTTTTTCCCACAGACGTCGAAGAAATTGAAAGAAAAAAACAATTGGTGCAGATGTTTTTCTTTGTTTTATTTAAATGTGGTTGCGTCAGGTGTTATGTGTTTTCTGTACCTGTGTGAAACAGACTGACAGCCGCCTGCGTCGCCGTACATTTATCCTGCTGTTTGGACTTAACGGAATCATTTACTGCCAGGTAGACAACACACACATCTGTGTGTGTGTGTGTGTGTGTGTGTGTGTGTGTGTGTGTGTGTGTAATGTAGAGGATTTATGGCTGCAAACTGTTTATCGGAGTGTAAAGGAAGAAGTCGACAGGAGGGCTGCTGCTGTTATAAATATTGTTTTTCTCTTCAGCCTGTTTTTGTAGCTGCTGTTGTTAAAAACATTGTTGACTGGTAAATTCTTATATATGGTGATTTGTTTGGGATTAAATGTTCTGAATAATTACATATACATATACATATACATATACATATACATATACATGTACATGTACATATACATATACATGTACATATACATATTCTTCTACAGGTCAGTACTGTCAAGACAGCGTGATGCTGTAAATGCAGTAAACAGATGGAGTCAGCTGTGTCAGTGTGTGAGCACCTGAACGCACCTGAACGCACCTGAACGCACCTGGGACAGAATCTGATTCAGGTTGAATGAGTCCCGTGTGAAGAGGAGTGTGGTGGTGTGTTCACTGACGCACAGTTAAAGGCTCAGTCTGACTAAAATATTCAGCAAAGGGTTTAACAGGCGAGCTGCTGAGGTAATACACACACACACACACACACACACACACACACACACACACGCACACAGAGAGAGAGAGAGAGAGAGAGAGAGAACTGCTCAGCTGATCCAGCAACTGTCTGTCCGTCTGTGTGTGTGTGTGTGTGTGTGTGTGTGTGTGTGCGTGTGTGTGCGTGTGTGTGTGTGCTCTCCTCCGACCAATTAGCTTAATTAAAGTGCTTGGACATAATTTATGGACAGCAGGAGTCTGCGGGAGGAGGAGTGGGTCCAGCAGCTCCACGATCTGTTTGTTCTTCAACGAGCAACAACAAACACCAACGTGTCCTGATCCACTCTCGAGCATCAGACTGAACATCCACCAATCAGATTACAACTCCACAGTGTGTCAGTGTAACAGACGTTCAAACGCCACAACTCTGTCGTAACCATGACGATGAAGCTGCTCCACCCTCAGACGTCTGTGAACGTGACTGTTAGTAAACATTGTTTCCTGTTGTCCACCCTCTGCTCATGATGAAAACTTTACACTCAACCATCACAACACATCAAACCAAGCACCAGGCTGCCTCCTCTACGGAAACACAACACACAACTGGACGTCAGACAGTGACGCTTCGATTTTATCCAGAGCAACTTACAATAAGTGCATTCAACATTGAGATCGACCCAAAAAGTGCAAGAAGTAAACAAATCCATAAATATTTATCACCTGCTGGCCCCGCCCATCCACACACCTGTTTCCTGTGATCATCATCATCATCATCATCATCATCATCATCATCAGCCCTGATCTGTCCTGCACCTCCTGCTCTAATCAACCCTGATAGACCCCATCACTCCACCTCATCAACACACAAAACACTGACTCACTGCAGACACACACACACACAAACACACGCACACACACGCACACACAGCAGGTCGCAGTTAAACCACAGAAACCTGCTCTGCAACACACACTAACACATGATCACACAGCTGGTGTCCACTGACCCACAACACCAGCAGGATCTCACAACAGCAACATGAGCAACACAACAAAACCCAGTGAAACAAAACGGCAAGCAAACACACACACGCTGAAAACTGCTGCAAGTCTGACAGCGCGCGCGCGCGCACGCACACACACACACACGCTGAAAACTGCTGCAAGTCTGACAGCACGCACGCGCACACACACAGAAAACCGGCTTACACACACCAGTGTCAGTCCGGCCAGAGCCAGCAGCCTCTGCATGATGACCGCGCACGCGCGCATTGCACGCACGCGCGCGCACACACACAGAACCCTGGAACCCGGTGGGGCCCGCGACACCCGAACCCACCCGAGTCAGGCTTTAACTCATCAGTCACATCTCGTTAGGTCTGCGGCAGCGCACACACACACGCGCACACACAGAGACAGAGTGTGTGTGTGTGTGTGTGTGTGGGGGGGGGTACTCACCGTGCAGGGTGCAGTGAGCAGTCAGCAGGCAGCAGAGCAGCAGCAGGTGGAGTCCTCCTCCTCCTCCTCCTCCTCCTCCTCCTCTTCTCCTCAGAACCTTCATCACCTCCCAAACATCAGCTAAACATCCAACCACGACCACCTCCATGATCCCGTCCGCTCCCGATGACCCGACACACACTCTCACACACGCTCTCACACACACACTCTCTCACACACACACACCACAGCCACCCGGACCAGACCGGGAGGAGACAGGAGGAGCAGAGAGGAGCAGCACAACCTCTCCTCTCCTCTGATCCCACACCAGGAGGCAGGAGGCAGGAGACGAGGGAAGGAGGCAGGAGACGAGGGAGGGAGGCAGGAGGCAGCTCAGGGAGCAGAGAGAAGTTCCGGTCCGAGAGAGTCCACAGTCTCCATCACTGTCCCGGTCCCAGCTCACAGCGCCCGGCCGGAGGTCTGCTCCGTCTGCCGGGAGCACTGATGGAGGAGCCGGAGGAGGAGGAGAGGGGGAGGGAGGGGGCTGAGAGAGAGAGGAGAGAGAGAGAGAGAGAGAGAGAGAGAGAGAGAGAGAGAGAGAGTATGGGGTGAGAGACCTGCTTTCTCAGGCTCCTGGAGACAGGAATGTGTTGGACTGGGTTCAAATCAAGCAGGAGTGACTGCACAATAAGGTCAGTGTGACCGGAGGAGAATCCTAAATCAAACGCTTTGACACGCACACAAACACACGTTCACACAAACAAACACGTGAAGCGCACACGTAGAGGGGGAGGGAGGGGGCTGAGAGAGAGAGAGAGAGAGAGAGAGAGAGAGAGAGAGAGAGAGAGTGGGGTGAGAGACCTGCACACAGCACGGAGTCATTGATGTAAACGAGCTGGAGGTAAAGCCCGGACATGGAGCGGGGGGAGGAGGGGGCAGCGGACTGGAGCGGAGCAACGGGAGGATGAGCTGAACTCTGCTGCCCCCTCTGGTCACACCGGGAACACTTCATGGACAGCTCGGACATTCAGATCCAGTGACTGACAACATAAATGACATGAACGTGTTGACATTAATCATTCATCAGAACACAAAGAGTAACACACACACACACAATTCATATAACACACACATACACACACACACACAGGTTTGTGACTATGATCAGCTGATAACGAAGCTCTCTCTCTCATACACACACACATTTCTTAATTACTGGTTATCAGACTGTGAAGTCACAACAGACTAAATATTGTCACACTGCCTTTGTGTGTGTGTGTGTCTGTGTGTGTGTGTGTCAGAGAGAGAGAGAGAGAGAGAGAGAGAGCTTGTACAACAAAGCTCCTTTATTCTGCAGTGAAAAGCCTCTTGCAGCCAATTAGAGCACAATAGCTCTGATAGTGTGTTGAACAGGTCTGAAACACGCAGTCACCTCATCCACACACAACCCTGGTGTGAACATCACCACAGACTCACAGACTGATGTTCTGCATCAGCATCTGCTCCACACTCAGCTTCACCTGTAACTGTGGACATGGGGGACATTCCTGTCCTCCACCACCCCTTCCTCAGTTTTACTGTCTCTTCCTGTCTCACAGATCAGCTGCTCACATCTCACAACACAATGAAACCACTCTCCCTGTGTGTGTGTGTGTGTGTGTGTATGTGTGTGTGTGTGTGTGTGGGTGTGTGTGTGTGTGTGTGTTCATCTGCCAAAAGGATATTAACGTCAGACGGGAAATTAAAAGCCAGGTCTGTGTGTGTGTCTGTGTGTGTGTTCAGTGGTGAGATAGATACAGTAAAACCACGCACACACACACACACACACTATATTTTTTTCAGTCGGTGCAACAGGAAAAAACAAAGTGTTGAGATGTGAACAGACACTTTTCCAATAAAAACACATGAGATCTTTTGTTCGGTTTGTTTCTGTTCAGTTGTGTTGAGTTTCGTGAAAATGAAGAGTGGTAACTAATTTAACCCTGTGACGTCCAATCAAAACCCAAACTGTGTCGTTAGTGTTTGACTAATGAGCTCAGGACTAACGACACAAAAAGGTCAGAGTCTGCAGTGCTTAGAGGACAACAAATCAACACAAACTTTCAACAATTCCATGCACAAAGACTATCACAGCACAGAGCTGAAAACAAACAACATCACAACAAGAAAATGAGACAAACACACAAACTCATTAAGCAGTGTTTAGTTTGTCTGTAATGGGAACGAAGTCATTATCTCAGAGATGTTTATGTTTATTGTCTCATGTTGCACCAATCTATAGTTTATTAAAGACTGAAGTTCATCGTTCAATTAAACCAAACACTCAGCTTCTACACACATAACACACAGAGAGAGTGGGTTTTTAATTCCGCCTCAGGTTTTAATCACAGAGAAGAGAAACGAGCTCGTAGTTAAAGTTAACTCCAGGTTTTTAATCACGCGTGTTTACATGTGTATCAATAACCTGACTAATGCAAATGGAATATTCTACTCACATTCCTGTTCACACGTCAGAGAGCATCGTCTGACTGTGACATCTACATCACATCAGATGCTGTGGATTCTAACTCTGTTAGTCCATCACAATCTAATTAAGACCACTACGTGTTTATATAAGAATTACAATCAATTAGAACACATACAATAATAATAATAATAATAAAAAAGCTGTGTCGGCGACTGTGCTGCAGTCGACTCCACCTGTAAGTCAGACAGGTCAAAGGTCATATGTCACTGACTGACATGATGACACACGATGACAGATCAGTTTTGCTTTAGATCAGATCATCTGAGCTTAAGATGTTTACTTCACTGTCTCCATGTAATGATCTGTTCAAACTGTAAAGTACCACCCTTCTGCTAACTCTCCTCAGTTCACACATATCTATCAGCGCAGCCTGACAACCACAAACAAACAGCTACAAATGTAACACGAGCACAAATTAATCGGATTATCAACAAAAGCTGCATGAGGATGCAGCTTCATGCAGTAAGCAACCAAACTGTATTTTAATCATCTATTTACAAGCAGGAAAACAAAGGTTCAACACAAAGAGCAAAAGGCTTTTTAGTCGATTATGTAATGAGGGAACTGATGAAATTTTAATGTTGTGTCAGAGAGTTTGGCTCGCTGTTGCCCATTAACTTGTATTTCAGGTGGTACTTCAACAATTACACACAAAATTGTGTGTAATAATAGTGTGGCGTTTTCAGAAAAGTCTCCCCGTGCTGCATTTAATGACACTTAATCGGAGAATTCTGAGAATCGTTGTACTCACGCTGACCATGTTCTCATTTAGACTACAATTATACTGTAATTACAACCATGTTGTCATATTCTGGGAATTCTAATGATAATAAACCTTGAGACATGGAGAGATGACAGGTGTCAATGCATCATTTAACATCTAATAACCGATGACATTGTGGAAAATGAATGTGAATGTACAAGCGGCTGGTCACATTTTGATCTTTTGTTCTTTGAAATAAATATACTTCATCAATCCAATAGAAATCCAGCTGTTTGTGTTGCTAAGTAACAGATAAACAGAAAGAAGAGCATTGTGGTAAACAGGAACATAGAGATGAACAGAGACCAGTGAAGTAAACAGAGGGTGAACTTCCTGCATTCATCCACGTAAGACCTCTTGTGAAAGTTGAAACCCGGTTTGTGTGGTACCAATTATCAATGTTGGTCAGACTGTGGACTGTGAAACCGACCTGTTGGAGGCCAGAATCAATACCCGCAGGTGTTATCAGTTTATTAGCAGTGGTGGTTTGCCAGCAACTCCCCTGATAAGATTGTAATGTAGCTGCAGTCCAAACAGCAGCTAAATGGACTGAACACGCCGCTGTTTGTGTCTGTCGACTGAAAGTCAGATCCTATCTGCAAAACAAAGAGCGGCCGAGAGGCAGCAAACAGAGAGACAGAGAGACAGAGAGAGAGAGAGAGAGAGAGAGAGAGAGAGAGAGAGAGAGAG
>JAFBJQ010001257.1:154171-175164 GCA_016785345.1 Trinectes maculatus
GAGAGAGAGAGAGAGAGAGAGAGAGAGAGAGAGAGAGAGAAAGAGAGAGAGAGAGGATGGAGGCTTTAATCAATGCAGCTCGCTTGGTGTGGAGGGAGGGAGGCGGGGGGGAAGGGAGGGGACGGAGAAGTGCAGAAAGCAGGAATGTGAACGGTACAGGAATGAGGAGATGAGAGGGAGGAACAAAGGCCCTGATCCACAACATCACAAACTCACATTTCACTTCCTCTGTACTTTGTAGGAAACATTTCAAACTGACCCACACGACATCCTGCACCGTTCTAGTCACTACTACTGTTGTTATGTACCTGTCGTATTCAATTAGCCACTGCTGGTGGTGTGTGTAACGAGACTGTAATGAACCCAGGCCATTATGAAGTCACATTACTGTAACATGGTCAAAGACAATAATAATATTCACATACATGTGTATTATGCTGAAAGTTAAAATGTATTTGTTTATATCTGGTTTGTCGAATTTTTCATTTGCTGAGAAAACAAACAAACAAACAAACAAACAAACAAACAAACCGAGTGATTTCAGAGAGGAGGAAAGAGCCATGTTTTCACACGGTGACTGGACATTCTGGAGCAAATGGACCTCCAGCACACGATTCAAGGACTTCCTGCTTCAGATGTGGGAAGATGCTCACAGCTTAAAATCAGCCAATCAAACCAAAGCGAGGAGCCAAGACTGTAAATAACAAAACATTTCCGCTGCGACATAAAACAAAAAAGACTAGAGGTGACACTAATAAAAATGTCCAACATATAAACACAACCGTATAAGCATGTACATCCTTTCATGTGGCGTGTATATGTGCACACACACACACACACACCACCCCCCCAACATCCCCTCAGTATTCTGGTGGCAGAGGCGGGGAGCGCTGCCAGCGCCTATCGATCAGACATTTAGCTGAATGTTCTCATCGAACAGCCGGCTGCTGCGGATGAGACGCACGTGGAGAGACTGTGAACCAGCCTCTCTCTCTCTCTCTCTCTCTCACACACACACACACACACACACACAAAGAAGTGAGAAAATAAATGAGTCTCCAGTATAAAGGCAGGAAGACGGAAATGATATTTCTGACCATTAATACACATTTAACCACCGGGTGATTATGCAGAAATTAAACAGCAATGTGCTAATATAGCATGTGGGTATAAACCAACTACAGAGCCAAACTATAAAGTCAAATATGATCACAAGACATTTTCTGATTCCAAAACCATCAACATTCATCTGTGGCTGTAATGGAAACGCCATTAACATGTTGAACCTGCTGCAGAGGTTTGTCCTGTTCAGCTGCACCAGTATTAGTCGTGTTAGTCGGGTCCGACAGCGACGCGGGGCAATGAGGTCAGGCGACATTACAACCACCCACCCCTGTGAAAACTCACAAGCTGACATCATGTGACTAAGATCAGCATGTCTTCATCTGATTCTCATATATTCTGATGCATATAGTTATTAAAACAAAAGACATTCTTTGTCCATTTAGGAAAAACAAGCTCCTCTTCTACATTAAGACATCACACTGAGTGAAGTGGCCCAGTGGGACCTGAATCCCTCCATTAACAGTGCTCACAATGTAAAGGCAAACAAAACCCTTATACCCCTGATCCCTGGGGCCACGTGGAACCTTTTACACTGTCATACTGATTCACCACATCGATATATTCTGAATTAATGTGACGACGTGATCACAGGTGACCCTGAGCTGCACCGACATGGTGGATGAATGGAGAGATGAGATGATGATGCTATTGAGATAAACACAAAGACGACAGAGAAAAGACCGGTTCTAATAAAGGTCTGTTAGGTCTTCTGTTATCCAGGAAACATCACGCATGTATGTATGAAAAAGATCAACTCTCATGTCATTCACCTGATCTTGTGGCTTCCTGTTTGTCAAACAGAACCAGAGGCTGCGTCGTCTCAGAACCCGACCTCCAGGTACCAGTGATCCCTGTGGAGGAGAAGCTGTCGTAACAAACAATGCACACGGAGCAGCTCTCGGCAGGAGTTCACAGAAGACGCCTGATGTTTGCTTTATTATTAAAGTGAAGAGCAGCGAGACGCCTGGTGTCTCTGTTTATTATTGATCAGCTCTGAAACAAACTCACAGAGGAACCGTCTCTTCTCTGATCAGTTTCTCATCTTCATAACCTGGAAAACAAGAAAAAAAACTAATTTATTTTCACCTGCCGCTAAAAAACAGATTCCTGACATTCTTACTGTTACAACATTGGTACTGCACTGCTGCGAGTCCTCCCACTTCTCTGACCTTTGACCCGAGCAGATGGTTCTTGAATATTGTCGAGTATATCGCCACTGGTTTGAGTCTTGCATTTTGTGACATCTGATGAAACATTTGTTATTTTTGAAACTGCCAGTGACGTATCTGAAGGAATTTCCCTTCATCTTCTCCTTCAGAGGTGGATGTGGAGGAGGTCGCAGGGCGACAGCGCTGCGTTTTGAACAAGCCTTATCTAATCTCCTCTGATCCGGGTTCATCTGCAGATCACTGCGGATTAAGCCTTTATGTGTCCGCAGATTAGCTCTCGCAGCTTTGACAGTTCTAATGATGGCGAATGCGTCAGAGATACAGTAGAGCCAGGAATAAATCCCGTGTGGAAGATATGGAGAGGAAAACGCGGAGATGCACAGCGCGGAGAACCGACCTGGAAATGAAGAGATAAACCGGGTTCCTGCAGCCATTACAGCTACAGCAGCACGACGCCTCACTAATATGAAGATTTAATGTCTCAAGCCCGAGGCTGCATGTTGTCATGAGGTACAGAGGAAAGGTTGAGTGAAGGGGGTGGGGTGGGGGGGACTGATGGAGTGAGTGATGGGACTGAAAGTGAAGGATGCAGTTACCACTAGTAACCAGAGATGATCCCAACCAACCACGGTTACAAACCCAGAGGTCTTGACAGGGAACTGCAGCATCTTTGAGCTGATGGTTTTCACAGTCACCACTCATCAGCATCACAGCTGTTTCCAATCAAACCCTGTGATGGGTTCAGCTGCTGAACTCTGACGGCAGCAGAATGATTAACACAACAGAGCCAGACGCTCTTCATCAGGACTCAGTGTAACCAAACCCAAAGCGAACGTACAGTCATCAGATAATAATTATAATATTACACAATAAGCACATTAAAGATCTGGATTAAAACAGAAACTCTGGAAAATGTTTTTATGATAAATGATTATAATTAATTTGATAAACAGTATGACTGTGGCCCCAATGCCGAGTTTTTGTCAAGAAGCAGCTGTAAATAATTATTTTAGAAATTCAGTTCCATTCATGCCCCTTCATTCAGGACTAACTCTTGACTGCCCTCTAAGTGAAGCACAGGAATTGCAGGAAGATTTCTCAGCCAATGGGAACACTGCTGTTATTATTAGACGCAGACGATCTGAATCAGACCAAAGAGATGAACCAGATCGTTCTCTCAGGCGGTGAGAGCGAGTGTGGGTGAGTCCATCGTCCTCATTAATGTGACAGAGGGCCCAATATGGCGTTGGCGTGGATTTGTTTATAGATCACGTTTTAATGAAGGAGACACTGATGGTAGCTGAGACGTTGACTCTTTCAGTCACTGCCTCTGCTGGTCCTGTCTGTGTTCACGGCTCTAAAGCACCGATAAAGCAGTGCATTTTGCAGAAACAAAACTTGTTTCCAGTCAGATAAAATAAATGTGAAGCAGCAGGCTCACGCTGATCGCCACCGGGCTCGCAGTCAGATGACTAATGTAGCCATGGAATTTCAATGAGACCCTATGAGGAGAAACTTCCTGAATAACTTAGAGTCAGAGACAGTCCTGTGATGTTCCTGATCCGGTTCCTGTGCCTGACTGATCCCCTGACCAGACTAACAGTGATGTCATGATGATGTCATACGAGAAATGAACGACAAATAAGGAACAAGAGAAGGGGAGCAGACAGGCGAGACAAACCACGACTGGGTTAGACGAGGTGGTGAGATGAAGATGAGATATGAAGTGATAATGGGATCACTGGTAGCGACAAGTCAGCAGAACATAGGATCAGATAGATGAAGATAGATAGATGGATATATGATGCTGTGAGATGAGATGAGTTTACACGCAGAGACAGAGAGGGACCATAACTGATGTATAGATAAAAACATAAAAAAAATAAAACGCACAATAAAACACTGCATCTGTATGATCACAGCTTTATGTCTGCCGATTAGTGAGTTCACCGTAAATCTACAGAATGTCGATACGGCAAATTTGTTCGCATTTGTCTGTCTAAATATGAAACGACAGCAGATCACTTTAATGATTTAACTTCAGAGGCAAATGCATTCTGCATCACAACAGAGGCCTGCTCGCCGCAGCCTGTGCCATTTCATTTAGCTATGAAAGCCATAATCACACCGATCAATAACACTTTGCTTCAACATTGCACTTTATTTCTATTACAGGGACCTCTGCAAGGGCAGGATTGGATTTCTGCTCAGATCAGTTGGTCCAGGACGCAGCAGCAGACACACACATGGTTAACACGATCGCATGTTAGCAGTGTGTACATGGTCTGATGGCAACAGGGTGGACACGTACTATGAGGCAGCCACAATTAATATGTTGTAAACAAGAGATGGATGATGTGACAGAGTTCATCTGTCTGTCTCGATGCAGCTGCTGAGTCAGTTAGCAAGTGAGAATCTCCATCGCAAATTCAAACTGCATCTGCACAACTCATATCCTGTTACAAGTTTTACAGTTAATACCTGAAGACACTTTGTGTCCGACATCGTGTTGAGTGCTGTTTGACCTTTAACCCCTTCCCCTTGACTGTGTAGTGGTTGTACAGGTTTCAGCCGCTTCCCACGAGCCCTGAGCACGTGCACACACAGCAACAACACAACCCTGCACCTTCTCCCAGCTGTTGGCAAAGTGTGAAACTGATCTAAGTGAGTGAAAATGGGAAGTTGTTGTCGCCTGAGGACAGTGAGTGTTGCGACGATACCTGTATCGCTCTGAGTGGACAGAGGGCTGTTGTTATTCCACAGGCTCATTAGTGTCATGGCGTTTCTGCTGCAGTGGGTGGAACACAGCAGACGATCACTGGAAACAAGAAGAAAAGGTTCATTATAGCTTTGGCAAAGGTCACAAGGTGGGGGTGGGGGTGGAGAGTGGGGTGGTGGTTTGACAACTGAAAGTGGAGCCTCTCAAAACCTGAACAGCACAGAAACAGAATCAGACGCAAACAGACAGTTGGACCATCGGACGTGTTGAGAGGCTGAGTATCACTACCTCTTCCACTCAACACACACGCACACACGCACGCACGCACGCACACACACACAATCTGACTTTCACTTCAACTGAATAAGTGGTGATCTGACGCCAAAAACAGAATTATTTCAACAGAAATATGAAAAATTCAGTTTCTTCTCTCAAATCCATGAAAATAAGGAATGAATCCTGTTTGATAATGAGCCAACATCTTATTCACTGAGGTGACAAGCGATAAAGGCTCAGAGACTCAGAGACTGACGGTGATTACTATGTAATTGGAAATTACAGTTTGTTTATGAACAGATCCTCCACAGTGCAACAACATCACACTCATCCATCCTTCATCCATCCATCCTGTCAATGTGTTTTCATAACGTGTCGCCCCCTCAAAGGTCATAGCTGTGACAGTCCCAAACAAACGCAGAGAACCTGCTTCTCTCACGGCAGAAGAACGATGAGCGTCTGAGCCTGATCCGACACGCACCTGTTTGTCGCACAACATTAGGGGGACATTTGATTTGGGTCAGTTAACATGGCTACCAGCTGCCGTGTTTCATCACTGTACTGCCAAATGACGACAGTTATGTTTTCACCCACACAGCAAATAACGCAGTGACTGGTGTTTACAGTTCTACCCGTTAGCGATCACATCACAGGGGAGCATGAGTAAATAATTAACGAGAGCGCATTACTACATACACTCAGCACTCATGGGTTGGACCACACCCCTCTTCAAACTGGGATTTCCAGTTTGAGCTATAATTATATCTATATTTTACACAGACATATTAACAAGAGCCAAATGACTCAATGCAAACACATCCCTGACTTTACATAACATGACTTTAACAATCACAACTGAGAATAAGCTTGGTACTGACAGTGACTGTGCAGCAGAATATTTACCTGAGGTTTGGTGGCTGTGCTGATGATGAGGGTGTTCATTGGACTGACACATTATTATCTGTCCATGCACATTAGTTTTTACATGGCTCTTCCTCCGCGTTCTTTTGAACCCGGTGAGTTTTTCTGTCTCTTCTCTCTGCTGCCGAAGTGAACGAGGCCCAGAGGAGCTCTATCAATTAGCAGCCTGTGTTCAGCGCTTTGCAGCGATCCCTCTATGACAGCAGTGATAAATCTGCAGTCTGGACACACACACACACACACACACACACACACACACACATTACGGCAGCCAGCAGTCGGTAAAAGGCAGACAATACTGGTGGGAGCTTTGAATGTTAAACCGTGAAATCTATGACGTTAAATTAAAGCCACAAACTTTTCAAAGAAAAACATCAGCGCTAACGAGAAAAGAAAACCTAAACTTTAAATTCTCCAAGTGTCAAACATGAAATAGAGAGAAAGTGTTATGAGACGTTCCTCTTGACAGAAACAACGTTTCCACTAACATTTTTTAAAGCTTCCTCTTTACTTGCAACAGCTGAAACTGACACATTGAGGTTTTAAGACCTTTTATAAGGTTTGCAGGTCGTCTGAAAAAAAAGCCAACAGAGTTATGAAATACTCATCCATGTCAGTCTTGTCTATAAACTCATAATTTTCAATCATATCGGGCTTGTTTTGTTGAGAACCAGATAAATGATCTGCTCGCCTCTCTTTCTTTGTGTGTTTTTCTCACAATCATCCTCTTAACATGATGAGATGTTCTGAGAGGCCAGATGAAAACACATCAGAAAAAAATTGCCTGCACAACTCATTTCAAGGCCACTTGTGCTGTGATTAGAAATAAACCAGGACGGGGTCTCTGGAGCACATCGCACTGTGAGCTATGTGATGACTGGGGAATTTACGAAACAACAATCAGATATTTATCTGCTGGACTGTGACAAAGTGTCTCTTTTTCACTCAAATGAATATTTTCATTCGACAGACAGAATAGAGAATAAAGTGACGGTTTGAAGATGGGAGGAAAAGAATAGATGAAGGAAGAAAAGAAGGAAGGGAATCACCTCCGCTGTGTCAGAGTGGAGGCAGGAAACTGAAAACCTGCACAAGCCAAACCCACATGTTTTCCAGGCAAAAGAGGAATTCTGTTGATTAGTTTTGTCCTGTGTAATTTGCATGAACTGACCCTTTATCATGTGGTTTGTGTGTGGTGTGTGTGCATGCGTGTGTGAGATTCCAGAGCATTGCTACATCTGCAACTGCTCTGACCTGTGTTAGCTTCAGTCTCACACTCGCACAGTGTGTAATTACATTTCTAACTACTACCAGATCAGATTAACACACACACACACACACACACACACACACACACAGACTGTACGCCCTGGGGAGCAGGGCTGGCCCCTACCCTCCCCATCCCCTGCCGCTGCTGAGTTACTTTTAATCATCTTTACATTTGTCAGAGAGAATGAAAATTAGATCGAAGGAAGATGATTATTTAAAAGGTAGTTAACACTGGTTCACCTCCTGCTGGAGGGACTGGGGGGAGGAGGAACTATGAGAGCGAGAAGAGGAAAAGATGGAGCGTCGATAGGAGAAATGGAGGAAAAAAGGAAGTGAGAAACTGTAAACATGAGGAGATTTAGGTAAAGTACTTACAACAACTGTTGTTTAGTTGTGTTCAGCCTCTGGTGGCAGCGCAGGAATCAGCCTGCACATCTTATCAGTGTTGTCTGCCTGGAGACAAAGTAGCAGAAATATATTCATATATAATACCAAAGACTTAATGGACTGTGTGGAGACAATAACACAATAATAGTATATAGAATATGTCAGCTGGTGGAGCAGGTTTGGTTTTGCCTTGTGGCCTTTTGCTGCGTATCATCAACCCACCACTATCTGTCCTGTCTAATAAATGTCCTCAGCCCAAAAGAAGAATCCACCCCTCTGCTGTAATGATGAGTGGTGGACTTTGACCTTTGACATGAGAGCGATAACGGTAAAGTTTCACTTTCTCCAAAATGATGCAACTGTACGCTGTGTCAGGAACAGACCTAATACACAGGTGTGTGTTTTTATGTTGTTACTATAGTGAGTGAGAGAGAGAGAGAGAGAGAGAGAGAGAGAGAGAGAGAGAGACTGCCCTCAAAAAGTAGAATGTGTTGGACATGGCTGAAAATGTTTATTGATTATTAGATGAATCTCCAGTTGACGAACTAAAACTAAACTAAGTCCAAAACAATTCATACAGTGTAACTCATGTAAAGAGGAAAGTCAGAGACTCACAGCAGGTGGACATGTCAGCAAGAATCAACACACAACCACACACTCTCACACAGTCTTACTCCCTCTCTCTCTCTCTCTGACTGTCTGTCTGATGCTCGGACACCCTGACAGCAGCCTATTAGTGTGACTGACACTGACAGACAGAGAGAAAAAGACACACAGGGAGAGGAAATGGACAACTGTGGTGTCACACTGCTGCTTACTTGATTGATTTTCCCCAACAGACCATCTCTCTCTCTCTCTCTCTCTCTCTCTCTCTCACACACACACACACACACACAGACAGAGAGAGGTGAGGGAGAGAGAAAGAGAGAGAGGGTCCTCTGAGCCCAGTCTGTTCTGATGCTGACTGTACCAACATTTAATGAGAATAAATCTCATCCAGCTGGAGGGAGTCCTGATCTCTGTCCCTCCCCGTACACAGACAACACGGCGTGGGCCTGGTTCCATGTCCCCTGGGGGCCACGTCCCACCGCCACAGACACTCAGTTTCATATGCAACATCATCGCCTGATGTGGCCTAAACACTAGCGGACATGTTTCCAGCTGAAGGATCCACCTGTGCCCTCAGAGCTGCTTTGTAAGCAGGTGTTTGCTGCGGCAGTGGAAAATGTTCTGGACAGGAAGTGACTCATTGCGGTGTTGTGTGTCGGGTTGTTGCCCTCAGCGCTCCAGGCCTTGCGGGGTAATGAACAGTTAATATGACAGATTACAACACATGGACAGATGGTGTGAAACACACACACACACACACACAGGGCGGGGGGGCTATGATGATATTTCACAAACAGGCGTTCCACATTTCCAGGAAGTGAGACCAGTGTTGGGCAGAATAAGCAACTGTGTGATAACAGTATCCACACAACAGCATTGTAGGCGGATACTGATACATCAGTGTTAACATCTGGTTCTCTTCATTTCTCAAAATCTGGTTACATTTGGCTAAAAAACAACTGCGCTGACACACACAGTGTTACGCAGTTATTAATGTTCAAGTGTACACATTTCAGTGTTTAACCACATTTCTTAGAGCCCATACTAAATTCTAAGTTTGCATATATATATATATATATACACAGTGAAACCTCGACTTACGAACTTAATTCGTTCCGTGATCGCGTTCGTAGGTTGAAACGTTCGTAAATCAAAGCGATTTTGTTTCGATCCCTATTCCCTGCATACGGAAATGAGTGTAGTGGACTATATAGGGGTTAGGGAGCGATTTCGGACACAGCCTCAGTCACCTGACACGCTCTGAGAGACTTGCACGGGTCACACGTAATGGTGGCGGCCGGGGAAATGTTTTTAATTTTTCCGTGCTCGGGTTCGGAAGTCGAATTTGGTTCGTAAGAGGAAGCAAAAAAATCTTGAATCTCCGGTTGGTATCTCGAAAAGTTCGCAAGTATAGGCGTTCGTAAGTCGAGGTTTCACTGTATATGGGTTTGTGTGTGTGTATGTAACCTATATATGTATATAATACCTATAAACATACAAGAGGTACTGTGTTTAATTCAGACAACATTAATAAAGAGTTAAACTCTTCACTCCTCTTACAGTGGCTTGTCAGTATGGTTATTATGCTGCTGACCTGTATCTCTCCTATAATCATGTATTCATTTTGCTAATCAGCACAATCACCTGTGCTTACACTGTAAAACTGATTAGTCCATAGCGAATATTTAAGACTGCAGCACAGCCGTATCGTTCACATAATAGAGACACATTCAGAGACGGAGACCAAACTTAGAAAGCAGAAAGGTCAACGTGGTATCTGAGGTCAGAGTAGGTCACACTCAACCAGGCGGCAGCTGCTTCACTTCACAGGACAGAACAACAACAACCCACACTCGCTCTTTATCCGACGGATGAACATGAACGCAGCTTGTTCTGCAGCTCATTAGCAGCTCAGTAAACGTACCTGCTGAGGGCCCTGGCTCCAGTCACATGTTGACTGGACTGACTCCTTATTTATCAGTGCAGCGTCCCACCATCGCCCGGGCAACCAACCAGTCCCTGTCAGTCAAACCACCAGCGACACAGCTCTGAACCAGCTGCTCTTATTCCTATGTATAAAAAAATACAAACAGCAATTAAATCAACACACTGTAAACTAATGTTAGATGAGGACACGTCAGCTCATTAACTGGTTTTGTGTTTCTGGTCTAGACTGGTTGCTTTCCTCAGTCTACGAGTTCCTGTAATGTTTATTTCTGTATTATTCTGTTAAACCAAACTAAAGGTTAATTAATGATAACAATACGCCGGTGCGTGAAGCCTGGAGGAGCGGGAACACTCGTCTCTCTGTGTGTCTGTCTCAGGATGAGAGTCGGCGTGCAGTTGGCCTGTCGACCCTGGAGGTTCTGCTGTCTCAGAGATACCAGCCCTGAAATTAACAACCTGCCCTCCTCTTCTCCTCCTCCTTCAGCCCTCCACCTCCTCCTCCTCTCTCTCATTCTGCTCTTTCATCCTTTTCTCTTCCTCTTTTCCTCTAACTCTTCTTCATCTGTCTAATCCCTCTCTCCCATGCTTCCTTTTGTCTTCCTCATCATCAGCCTCCTGCTCCGTCTCGTCCTCTCTCCTCTTACCTTCCTAATCACAGCGAAAAACAACAATGAAAAAAACAATGTCTGACTGTTGAACTACCACACTGATGGATCCCAACTGGACTGCAGATTACTCTCATGTTGAACCACGATGGCCTCGTTTTAGCTGATTTAAAGCACCGTCTCTTCTCACACACACACACACACACACACACACACACACACACACACACACACGTTTGCTCTTTCTGACAGTTGCTTGCAGGAAAGAAAAAAAACTGTGCCTCCCCAGCTGCTCTCCTGTCCACTCACTCTGCCACTGTAAATCTAATTTTCCATTACAAATGCTGAAACACTCCCAACACAACCGTCAGATCAATGATTTCCTTTGAAAGAAACTGTTTAGCCTCTCTGACAGCAATTTCCATTCCCCTCCACTCTGGGGTGTCACGCTGCCCACTGAAACCCTACATGACAGCCAATATATTCAGTTCAGAGCCACCAACATAAAATCTCCCGCAGCAGATAAAGCTGACATCTTGATGTCCCACTTCTCAGAACCATCACGGCGGCGGCGGCAGCAGCAGCCGTCTGGACAGATGACACCTTGGGGGGGTTTAACCTGCTCCATCCACCACGCAGGCCATGAAACTGCCAAAGGCTGAGCAGAAGAAAACAGATGGACGACCCGATGAAGGATGCTTCGTCAGATCACTTCTCAGAAAATAAAATATATATCAAAATATATCAAATTTAGAGACGTCCATAGTGAAATCTCTAAGTTACAAATCCCATAAAATCTTTCCTCTATGACGACAGGGATACAGATACAGTCACACAAAGGGTTAAAGGTCACAGTGTATTTGGAATTACAGAGATCCCTCTCTGGACACAGTCATGAACACATTCATTTAATTCTTACATGCTGAGACCAGGCAGCTTATAAACATCAGAGTTAAAAACAAGAAGATGCCAACAAAAAAAAATCGCCAGCTATTGGTTTAATTGAGCGTAACCATGGTTACACAGAGTTACTGTTTCACCCAGAGAGATAGAGGTTCAAACTATAACTTGCCAGTGTGTTTATTCCCCACTAACAAGTGTGTGTGTGAGTGTGACCACAAACAGACAGAGGTTTGAGAGTGGCCCTTAATGAGCCTGATTAAACCTCAGACAGCAGATGTGCCGACCGAATCACTACTCCCTCACTGTGCAGCAGAAACTGTGATGCAGTGATGTGATCAGGAAGCGTAAACCCACACACCTGCCTGGATGTGCAGGGCCTTCATTTATACTGCTACAGGTGGACGTCTGGCTGTGCAAGTGGGTACAGGCTGTCTGAGAGTCCAGCAGCTCAGACGCTCTCAAAGCAAAACACAATCAAACGGAATCATTGATCAGTTTGAAGAATGACGCACACGTTCAGCTGAGATCCACCACACAAACACACAAACACACAGACAAGTGCATGACAGGGTCACGGAAGACACGTTCATTTAACTTGTTTCAAATATAAAACATAAGACACTAAAAATTAAATCAAGCCCATTTACTATGTTATATCTCCTTCATAAAAAAACATAAGGTTAAAACCCAACTGACTGCATGTAGAGGGATGTGTGGTTTCACCACAGCTGGTGCATCAACATGTGATAAAATAAACATTAACAGTGAAAACAGAAAAAAACAACGGATACAGTCAAAATTCATCTCCGGGCTCCTCAAATACAACCTCTCTGAAGAATACATCCCATAATCTTCATAAACATGAATAACAGAGATGTCAATTTATGGACTAATTAATTAATGATAGACATACTATAGCAAATCCCGGAAATATAAAGCCGAAGCATCTGTGTCGCCCCCTGGTGATGAACTTCAGTACAGGTCACCTCCATGTCAATAGATTGAACACGAACTTTCTGTCCTGTTATTCATTATCACAATGTCCAATTGTTCAAATGCTCATTTTCGTATTATTCGTGTTATTTTAAACGGTGTAATCTGACGCTAGATGCCACACCTGATCCTGACCATCACTACTGCCCAAACTCCAAACACGTCACAAAATGGCGGCCGCCGCACCTGAGATGTTTTGGCTTCAGATGAGTTCAGCGGCAGAACGAGGAGACACGTGTCGATCATGTTTACTTACAGTTTGTGGTTTATATGAAAACTACTCACTCAGATATTTAATGGAAAACTCACACAGTCTCTTCTACTCCCAGCTAGTAAGGCTAAAGCTAGTTAGCTACTAGCATAAATGCCAATTTGGCGCTCTGTTCATCAAACTGCACACGTAAATCCTCTGGCGTTAAACTAAGTCTGTGATAAACTCATAGTCTGTGATATGAACAGTTACGGTGTTTAACCAGGACACAACCAGGAAGTTAACAGCAAATAATGAACTTACAAACAACAGATGACATCTGCCGCTTCTGGTGGCAAGTCTTTAGCCCCGCCCCTCGACGAATCCGGTAGGTTACCTCGACTTGACATTGATTGATTGACAGGAAAGGGTGTCCAGCGGTCCATGAGACGTTCAAAGGTAACTGGAAACGTAGGAAACTATCTAAATAAACAATAAACATGTCGCCGTGTAACTGCCCATTACAATACAGTCAAACAAAGGAACTTATATTTAAACGTTATCGGTAAGATTCTGCTTAAGCATTCATTTTAAACATTTCTTTAGTTCAGATGATGCTACTTTCATTCCACACACACAATCACACTCTTCAAATAAAAAGCGGAAGAAAAGGTTGTTTTGTTTTGTTTTGTTTTGTTTGGGGGGGGGGGGGTTCTAATAGGTTTTTTAATAAAATGCAGTGGGTTTTTTAATCCCCTCTGTGATGAGCAGACCTGTGGGTTCACTAACTGGACGGTGGCCACACGCGTCCTGATTTAGTCAAATAATGGATGAAGGTAAACTGAATTCATTATTCTCTATAATGGGAAAGTCTCATTGTGATTTATCTGCCTGTGGGTTCACAAAGCCAAATAAACACATGGACCTTTGTTTTTAACATTTCTTTAGGAGAGTGTGGTGAGAGAGTTCCTTCAGTAACCTTCAGCGTTCAGTGAGATCATCTGCAGTCGGTCGACACCGGGGTCAACACCGGTCAGCACCGGTCAGCACCGGTCAGCACCGGGGTTAACACCGGTCAACACCGGAGTCAACACCGGTCAGCACCGGTCAGCACCGGTCAACACCGGTCAACACCGGTCAGCACCGGGGTCAACACCGGGGTCAACACCGGTCAACACCGGTCAACACCGGTCAACATCGGTCAACACCGGTCAACACCGGTTTCAGGACGTTTGTTATTGTTCGTGTTCCCGTCAGAATAAACTGTGAAAGTGTTTGAGGGACGTGACAGGAAACAAGAGTTCCACTGATTTAAAACACATTAGAAATTCACAGCTGTGTCTCCAGCCTCTAGTCATCCTCCATCATTGTTTACAATGTCTTGAACATCTCCTTCACACGACTCCACTCTCATCTTCCCTCTGTGTGTGTGTGTGTGTGTGTGTGTGCGTACGCGTGTGTGTGCACATTAATTGATGTGACTGCCTTCACTCAGCTGGCTGATTAACTAGCTGTGTTTCAGGTTGGAGATGAGCTTTCTGATGAGAACCCTGTGCGGTGGGAGAATGGAGAGAATTAGAGGAGTAAATGGAGTTCAGGAACTCCATCATGACTGCGTCTGCGGCTCTGGATGATAAAACTGAACTGAACTGAATAAGCGGTGACAGGCAGCTCCTCGTCTATAAAGTTAACTATGTGAAACTTTCTACGACGTTTCCATGTGATGTCGGAGCAGCACCAGCAGGGGACGCTATTCATGGAAACAATTCAATATGTACCATATTTCATGAGAAGTTTGTTACATGAGAGTGTGTGCTACACATCCACATTGTCAATAACTAGCCACATGTTAACAACTTTTGTTGTATTAAACTAACTCCTCCCATTAAGAAAAATTTGAAACTTTGTTGAGGGGCCCTCTAGTGGTCACACTGGCATTTCTATGATAATATTGTTTTCAATGTTCAAATGAGACCTGTAGAAACACACAGTATATCAGTAGATTACTTCATAGTGTTAGTTTCTTCATTTGGTTTGAGAAACAGAGTAAAAGTACAAAAGAAACTGGAAAAATCCACCTGGCTGGTTAAAGTCAGGTTTAACATGTCAACTAAAAACTGTGTTGAATTGTCCTCCTCGTTATCACTGCAGATAAAGCTGCTGCCATGGCTCTGTCTCTGTCACATCACACTGATACCACTGATAACACATTAACCCTGAAAGCAAACATCTGCTGAACATGAAGCAGCTGCAGCAGTGTGACTATAAAAGCAGCAGCAGAACCTGTGAAACGTCAGACGATCATCATGAGGGTTCTGGTGCTCCTGCTCTTCATGGCTGTGGCCAGTGCCAAAGTCTTCCAGCGCTGTGAATGGGCTCGAGAGCTGAAGAAGCATGGGATGGACGGATACAGAGGCCACAGCCTGGCCAACTGTCAGTAGGAGAGCGTCGCGTAAGGTGGAAGTGTCTCTTTTGCGGTGTAGAGGAAGCCCCTCCTCATTAACTTGAGAGCTGTCAACAAAACGTTACACTCATTCACTTCTCCTGTTAAACAGGTCGGTAAAAAATGTTTAAAAAAAGCACAACAAACAACAAAACATGATTATTAATATGGGTAAACATGATTGCTACATCTGTTATAAAAGAGTCAAAGTCCCGTTGTATGGACGTTTGAACTGTTTGGTGTTGTTTATGTGAGAGTGTTAGCATAGTAGCTAAAGGACTGTGGACTCCCGTTATTTTTTTAAGTTAGATCTCCCGCCCTGTTGTTATTTTGCTTGTTGTTGATTTATATTCAGAAATGTATCGGTTTTATATATATTTGTGTTGCATTATGTCGTGTTTAGTTAGTTTAGTTGCGAGTTGAGAATATGTGTTTACTGTGAATAAATTAACTTGAGACCTGTCAACAAAACGTTACACTCTTCATTTCTCCTGTTAAACAGGATTAGATATCTGCCTGCTTGTCCCTCCACCTGGGACCTGCAACAATCATCATGAGGGTTCTGGTGCTCCTGCTCTTCGTGGCTGTGGCCAGTGCCAAAGTCTTCCAGCGCTGTGAATGGGCTCGAGAGCTGAAGAAGCATGGGATGGACGGATACAGAGGCCACAGCCTGGCCAACTGTGAGTAGACACCATCAGGGGTCTTTAGAGGTGCATCTCTCAGCTGGTCTCCATGTGGGTACGTGATGTTTCCTCTGCAGGGGTTTGTCTGAGCAAGTGGGAGTCAAAGTACAACACCAGAACCATCAACCACAACACCGATGGTTCCACTGACTACGGCATCTTCCAGATCAACAGCCACTGGTGGTGTGACAACGGCCAAACGCCCACTGCCAACGGATGCAACATCAGGTGCAGCGGTCAGTACCCTACAACAACACCCTACACACAACACAGTGAAGTAACACATTTATCTACAGATGCAGCTACATCATTCATTCATCAGGAAGAGCTCAGTTTGAACTTCACCATAACAGAAACTATTCACCTGAGTTTGAAGTCAGACGTCCACAGACCAGTAGGAGATGGTGACTCCATGACGACTCTATCAGGTTCAGCCAGTCTGTTCAAGTCGAGGTTTGTCGTTTCTCTGCAGAGCTTCTGAGTGACAGCGTCAGTGTGGCGATCAGCTGTGCCAAGCGGGTCGTCAGGGATCCCAACGGATTCCGAGCCTGGTGAGGCCTGATCATGTGACTGACAGATTCAGACCGTGATGTGTGACATGTGGAGAGACGAGAGACGAGTGATGTCCCTGTGTCTGGTTTCAGGGTGGCCTGGGTGAGACACTGTGAGGGTCGCGACCTTTCCGCCTATGTGCAGGGATGTGGTGTGTAATCAGGCCGTGGAGCAGAGGCCACGCCTCCTCAGCTGCTGTGGAGTCAGATGTTCTTAATGCTACAGATAATTCTTCTCCAGTCATCTTTATCCTGCTCATTTTAAAACCACATTAAAATTTCAAGTTTCAAAAATTAATGTTGTGACATTAACGCTAAAAGAATGTGTTATTTTGAGGTCATTTTGGCCCAAGGGGTCAGAGGTCATACTTCCACCCAACATGGTGGACTCTGTGGATGATATAAAGAGACAAAGAAATACCAGCTGATTATCCACTCACAGAAACCTTATGAACTTTACGGCACATTTCAGCTAATAGATGCTCTTAAATCCTGAGGACTGCTCCTTTAACCACCGTGACATTATCATGAATACCACTACGAATCAAACAACGATGTATGTTTAAATAACGGCTGTCATTTTCTGTGATTTATTGAATAGACGATTTCATGCGTCGTAATCTACATGATGTTTCTTTTATTTTTAGTCCAAACAAAGGGAAAGTTCAGACTCTGTCGTGTAGTTTAATGACATTTCACCTGCTGCTGCTGCTGCTGATTTGTTTTCCAGCAGAGTAAACTCAGACTGTTTGTTTTGATGAAGCCAATGAAATGTGACCGGGACATTTTCTAATTACGCAAACACAGCCACACACACACATTAGTACTGATAGAAGTGATTTTCTAACCCTTCATCTTGTTCTTAAAGCTTCTTTACTGAACATGAATGGGACTTGTAGCATGTGAGTGATGTCAGACACAGATAATTATCCCTGTTTACGTTTATGACCCACACGTCACGTTCTCTGCTACTTCCTGTCTTCCTGTCCACTGGGAACATGGAGAAACTCAAGACCCAGGAGTTTTCTCTGCTGTGTTTTGTGTTGTTGTTGTTGTTGTTGTTGTTGTGGCTGCTGTTTGTGTGTACCTGTGAGTGGGATGAATGGTGAAACTGGGTGTTTAGAAATATGATTATTGTTGGGGTCAGTGATGAATTTGGGGACAATAACACATCTAATAAATTAAGAATATGATTAATTGGCTGCAGAACTGCTGACGATGCCAGTTTGAAGGTGCTGCTTCTCCGAGTCTCATTGATCTTTCCACACCTTCCTCACTTTCTGGCTGTGATGCTGTGTAATTCAGGATATTCACCAGCAAATATAATGAGCTGTATTGTTTCTCTGTGTGGTTCATGTGGTTGCCATGGTCACGGGGCGGCATGCTGCAGCGGCGAGCTCGAAGCGGTTTGGCTGTTCTCAGCTCTGTTGGCACGAGGGAGTCAACGTAAACATCATCGATCCCAGCTGACCCTGACCCTGCTACCTCACCGGCCAATCACAGGACAACGTACAGAGACCGAGGCGCCATACCGACCACAGCACCACGGGGGCGCCACTCAGCTGTGGGACACCTCATGCACATGTGCAGGTTGACGGGGAAAATGACTGATAGATAAACAGTGTCTTCACGGCTAATGTTAATCATGTGGATGTGCTGGTGCAGCAGGAGGTCAGGCAGAGTCCTGCACACAGGCCTCATTCACACAGACTCATGGGAACATGCAGAGTGAGCAGATAGAAACCCAGGCAGATGTTGGCTTCTCTCTCAGCTCCTTGACAGGAGTTTCATCAACACGCAGGAAGGTGGCGTAGACGTTCAGGTCTTGTTGTGAGTCTGCTCTCGTCTCCGTCTCCTGTGGCTGAGCAGGAGACGGAGACGAGAGCAGACGCCTGCAGCAGCGCTCCTCTGTCTGCGGCGGCGGCAGATTGATGGCCGCCATTTCAGACCCACACGTTTAGAGCGGTGATGTTTCAGTGTAAATATCTGAGCTTCATCACCATCAGCCAGAGCATGGTTACCAGCAGCGTCCTCACGTCTCCACTCTCACTCCAGCTGCTGGTTTCTGATGCAGAGCACGAAGTGAGCTGCTGTTAAGGGAGGGAAAGTGGAATCCCAGGATGAGACAGAGGGAGACGGATCATCTGGCACCGGAGCAGGAATTTAAATGTGGAGTTGCAGTAATCAGAAACTGGCATCATAGAGCCATTAGCAGATGCAAATGAGCGCAGAGCTGGCAGGCTGTGTCTCGCTCTGTCTTTACCAGACGCCCAACATGCACAGTGCACAGCGACACACACACACACACAGTCCGGCATCTGGAGCGGGAGCAGTTAGTGGCGAGCTGATGACAGCAAACAGCATCCTGATGATTTAATGATCCCGAGTCTCGGCGCTCAGCTCGCTCTCACGCCGCTGCTGGAGAAAAGGTCACAGGGGTCAATGCATTCTGAAGGGGCTGGCCTCTGGGGATCAGGACAGTTTTACTGTCTGTGCAGAAAATAGACCACGTGGTCAAAAATATACGGACACAGAGTGTTACAGCCATGGGTGACAGCTGGTGCCAAATGTATTGTTCTACTGATAAAGAAGGAAACGATACAAACACACACATGTTTACTGTGTCCTGCACATCTGTCCAGCATCAGCCAATAAGCATGCAGCTGACTGACAGTGTGTTCTGCTGCATGACGGATGAACTGGCTCCTGTGTGTGAACAGAGGGCTTCGGAAGAATGGTGTGTTCAAGGACCATGAAGCTTTTCTGGCATCGGATGACTGGATAAAAAGGTTGATTCATACTCCACTGAGCTGTGGGTCATATCGACCCGACAACACGGCTTCAGCCCGGTACAACAACGGACCAGTCTGCCAACATGATCTTCAGATCATTATTCCATCATTATGAAAAATAAATAAAAATAATAAATAAATAAATAAATAAAAGGAGCAGGTTCTAAAGAGGCACCGGTGAACGACTGTGAATATAACTGTTTATTTACTTCAGTCGGATAAATGTACACGAGCCTGTCTGTCTGTTCGTCCTCTGATATATAAAGGTATAAAATCTGTCTTAAATAAGAAGTCCTTCCGTTTCATATTCATGTACAATTTAATTATATTAAACAAAGAAATAAAAACCCTGAAGACGTTTCTTAAGCTGATGATGAAACATGACACCACAGATTCAGTAGAGTTAGCAAAGGCCGTCCAGCAGTTTGCACTTTGGGTTCATATGGTTACTGTTTGGAATCAGCATTAAATAAAACGACGTTGTGTACGTGACTTTATAGAGTGGACGAGTGTAAAGCGCTGCTCGTGAGGATTAAAGGCTCGAGCTGGTACATAGTTCACTTATTGCTTATTGCTGATGCACTGGTCATACGTGTCCTGTGTCCTGTGTCCTGTGTCCTGTGTCCTGTGTCCTGTGTCCTGGTTGCTGGTGGTTGTTGCTGTTGTCGCTGTGCAAATCACTGTCGTCCACAGTGGCTGACGGACGTCCAGTGTGACATCATCCTGAAGAGCAGTCGCTGGCTGATGCGACGGGTCAGTGCGGTTTTGGTCTGGCTTTGGTTTGTTGTCTGGATGAAGATCATGATGCTGCTGATGCTGCTGATAAACCTGAGGCAGGTAAACGGAGGAGCCCTGAGGAGAGAAACAGAGACTGTTGTAATTCACCGACACAGGAGAAACACTTTCACTACCTGCTGCTAAATCTACAAACTACCACAGGAACCAGCTGACAGACAGAGACAACATGTGACTGTGTAACTGTGTGAGTGTGTGAGTGTGTGAGTGTGTGTGAGTGTGTGTGAGTGTGTGAGTGTGAGTGTGTGTGAGTGTGTGTGAGTGTGTGAGTGTGAGGCTTCCTGCAGAGACCTCTGAGCAGAGCTGTGCCTCCTCCTCCCTCACAAACAGACTCCTCGTTAAGCCGTTCGTCATAAAAACCACTTAATGAAGCATCTCTTCAGCTCAAACAGCCTCCTGTAGCACAATAAACTCCAGACTCGGGACAAAGCACATCTCATTAACGTGGAGACCCTCCACGCTATTTATTAGCTTCTCCATTAACCCCTCTGCACCTCCTCCTGCCTCCAGCTCCGTGAATGAGCCGGGCGGGGCCACAATTAGCAAGCAAAGAAAACACTGTAATGAAATATCAGACACCGGAGTGAGAGAGAGAGAGAGAGAGAGGGAGAGAGAG
>JAFBJQ010001257.1:180282-220926 GCA_016785345.1 Trinectes maculatus
CCTCTCTGATCGTCTGTCTCCTCTCTCGTCCCCCTCTCCCCCCCTCTCCCCACGGCTGAGTGCTCCCGCTACCCAGCATGCATCAGTCATCTGGGCTGAGGAGGAAAACGCTGGATACACTCACATTCAGGTTTTATCAGAGGAAGGAGAAATAATAATCAAATAATAATAATGAGAAGAAGGAGTGAGCTTCAGGTTTCTGAGTTCTCATACTAACCTGAGCCACCTGCATCGACATGAACCTGCTTAACCGTCTGCTGTGTGGAGTTTAGAAACACACGTGTTGAACATCGCAGACGACGACAATCTGGATCTAAAGGTGTTGTCATGTTGACTGACTGAGAGTGAACGGGTGTGAAATGTTGAGATTGTGGGACGTTGGGGACAGAGAGAGAGAGCGGACTCTGGTTCTGGTTCTGGTTCTGACCGGATGTGTTCGTCGGTGACGGCGAAGGCCTTGCAGAGCGGCTGTGACGTGTTCAGCCAGATGGCCGGGTTCTTCTCAGCAGCCACAGACGTCTGTCCCGTGATGGGAGAGGAGCTCATGTGCAGGGCGCTGGCGATGGCCGACAGGAGGGTGTCGTCGCTGGAGTCTGGACCGACGCCTGCAGACGAAGGGGTCAGAGGTCAGAGGTCAGGACTTGGATGGAGCTGTAGGTTGAGGGGCAGGTGAGAGGTGAGCTTACTCTGCAGCCCTTTGGGCAGGTCCATGGTCCTGAGGACTTCCTCTGTGACGTCTGACGACCGCAGACCTTTCAACCTCTTCTCCCAGAACAGCTGCAGACAGGCAGACAGGCAGGCAGACAGGCAGACAGACAGACAAATTGATGAGCCAAACAAGCCTCAGTCTCCATCTGCCTGTGTGTGTGTGTGTGTGCGTGCGTGTGTGTCTCACCTGTCTGGGCTGTTCGCTTGCTCTCTGTGGATCTGTCTTCACCTTGTTGGTGGGATGATTGGTAACCTTGGTAACGGGCTGTTTGAAGATGGACGCTGTCTGTCTGATGGGCAGAGCTGTGTTCAGGTCGGGTTTTCCTCCCTGGAGGAGGAGACAGAGGGTTTGTGAGCCGACTCCTTTCCTTTTATTCCACTTCCTGCTTTTCTTCCCAACCACCTTCCTTTCCTCCAACTCTTCCTTCCTTCCTACCTGTCCCTGACTTCCCCTGGTTCCTGCCCTCCCTCATGGTGAGACATAAACCTGATGAGGACCTGATGAAGACCTGGACCTGGACCTGGACTTGGACCTCCCCTTTTCTTGTCCACTGAACTGTTTTCCAATATTTCACATATTTTCCATTTTTTTTACGTGTGTGCAAATTTAAGATGCTGCTTTGAAGGTGTCTCACTGTCAGAGTCATCAGCTGTCTCACTGTCAGAGTCATCAGCTGTCTCACTGTCAGAGTCATCAGCTGTCTCACTGTCAGAGTCATCAGCTGTCTCATGCCGGACATTTTAATCACTCAATGATCCTTCTTACTGCGCCACTGTATGTGTGTGTGTGTGTGTGTGTGTGTGTGTGTGTGTGTGTGTGTGTGTGTGTGTGTGTGTGTGTGTGTGTGTGTATTCTCACTTCTTTCTTCTACACACTGCTGTGTGGAAGTGTGCTGTGTCTGTGCTGCTGTTATCTCTGGTACAAAGACTGCAGCTCACACACACACACACACACAAACGCACGCACACACGGGCATACACACACACAAATGCACGCACACACGGGCACACACACACACACACAGCATAAGCATGGAGCTCTGCTGTCTGTTCGTGTCACTTACACCATGACCGTGGAAAATCCTGGCGCCTGACAGGCTGTCAGTCACCTGGATAAATTATATAGGACAGTGTGTGTGTGTCTGTGTGTATCCCTGTGTGTGTGTGTGTGTGTGTGTGTGTGTGCGTGTGTGTGTGAGCGTACACAAGTTGGACAATCATTCACATTTAATTAGTTGAGTTTCCAGAACACGTTAATGAGGCCTGTCTGCTGAGAGCCGAGGACTCGTTTCAATCCAAATGAAACCGGAGACGACGACGAGAGCAAAACAAGCCCGAGTCAAAACATCCGGGAGACGGGTCCAGACGCCAGCGAGACTGACACAAGACACTGGTCACGCCCCCACCCCTCCACCCCTCCACCCCCACCTTTCCCACCCCCCAGGGGACATAGAGGAAACTTATGAGACAAGAATCAAAACACCGACAGGACAGAGACGAGTCAAAAGAAATCAGACAAATCAGAAACCAAACACTGAGCAGAACATTTCCACTGAGAACGGCCACAGAAAGGTCTGACTCCGAGTCAGAGTCACAACCCAACAAGACTCCAACGTGTCTGAGCTCAACCGTGAACCAGTCAGTGTGTGTGTGTGTGTGCGTGTGTGTGTGTGTGTTGCTGGTATAAACAGCACCGTCATGGAAATAATGAGAAGATGATGGCGGTGGTGGTGACACTCTGGCTCAGCGACTGTTCGTCACCTGACCTGCTGAACTGTCAGGAAGAGCGCTGTTAATCTGATAATCTGATCACGTGACAACCACAGCCCCTCCCCCAGGGGTGTGACCCCTCCCCCCTTTACCTTGGCCAGACTGAGCGGGTCGTGTCGAAGCCTCTGTTTGTTCTTCTGCAGCTTCCCGGGCATCATCTTTCCCGTCCGGAAGTCGAAACATCCCAGATCCACTTTGTTTCCAAGGTAACGGGACAACTGAGGCTTACTCCTGAACTTCTTTCCTGAGGGACTGCAGGAGAAGCCAGAGTCAGGCAGGTGAAGATACAATGATGCGACACACACATATACAAGTTTTCATACAAAAAAATGATCATTTACAGAGGTTTCACCAGCAGGAGATCAACACCAGGACCAACTGTCTCACTTCAAACGTTTCAGTTTCAATCAGAGCTGAACTCTAATACTCATTGATGTGGACCGAGTCGACCCAACAGTTGCCAGGCAACAGCGAGATACTAGTCCCACTTGGCAACTTCAATTCCCATGGTCCCTAGTTCAAGCTCAGCGTTCTGCAGTAAAGTCAGTCAGCTCTGACGTCACATCTGGCACCAGCCACGACTGTCAGGCGCTTCGCCTGACACACACACACACACACACACACACGCCCGCACAAACATACAGCTGCACCGTCTGACTCTGACCCTTCATTCAATCACCAGTGAGACGTCCAGACAAAATGTCTCAAGGACTAAAGGTGCAACTGGTCCTCACAAAGACCGAAGTCAAAAAGCAGACACAGTCACTCAGCTGTGTTTGACATGTAGGTCAATCAGCCAGTGTGTGTGTGTGTGTGTGTGTGTGTGTGTGTACAGGTCATTTGGCTCCAGCTCTTATGAGAAGAACCAGACTTTGACCCGGATCATTTCAGATGCTGTTGCTGTTGATGCTGTGAACAACACGCTGTGAGTTCCTGAACGCAGCGTGAGCGCCTGTGTGTGTGTGTGTGTGTGTGTGTGTGTGTGTGTGTGTGTTGGCGGCAGATGCCTCAGCAGGGTGTTGCTGCTCTTCCTGTAAGTCGCCCTGCTCACTGGTCTCCTTTACTGGAACTGATGAGTCATGTTACAAAGCAAAACCTCAGCCTGCAGCCGCCGATCCGCTTCGTGTTCAAGGTCCCGGTCGCGGCAGGATGTTTCCGACTCTGTTCATCTGGTGCTCCGACGCACATCAACAGGAAGTGGATGCACCGCCTCGCCAGAGACCTACACAGCGAGTGACAGCATTTCCTCCGCCATCGAACAACAAGCGGCGACGGCTGAAGGTTTAGAATCGAGGACATTGAGACGAACCGATCTGCTTCGACTGTGTCACAAGCCTGACTGACTTCCTGCTTTCTCATACCGATGGTTCCAAAGGCACATACACAAACAGCTGGACGACTGTGGCTACAGAGTGACATCATGTAGAGGAAGTGCACAAAGAATAAAGCAGAAGTAAGGCTGCGGCGCGCTGATCGACATGTTGTGTTTAATCAGAACATCACCTCAAACCACAGCAGAACTGAATCTCGTACTGACGCTGCGTCATAAACACATATGGTTTGATAAAGAGGTGTGCACCACAGAGGTGTTTGTTCCTAATGAACCGACACTTAAAGACTAACACTTCAGTTATTTACCTCATGATGAGTAAAGTCAGGAGGTTCCTGCTGCTGCCATGGCGACAGTTCCCATGTCACAGGTTAATCACTGTGTATCGAGGTGTCTGGTTTGTGTAGATTTACATCGTTTGTGTTTGTGGACGTTTGACTGCTGACAAACACTTTATATTTCTATACGTTACAATGTCCTGACGTCTGCTGATGGACCTTCACAGTCTGTGATGATGATAAACTGATGCGCGTGTGTTTGTGTGAGTGTGGATCATTGTGATGCATATTATGTCTCTTTTGTAGCCCGAGTCATTTAAAGGTCAATATATAATAAATATAAACACGGCTGCCATCATGTTTGTTAATAAACAGCAGTGAAACCGGAATCAACACTGTCAGGTATAGTGAGTGTTATCACTGACGCCATGTTGATCCCACAGAGCCCTGAACGCAACAAACAAACAGGTAAACAAGCAACAAGCTAACTTCTGGGAGTGACGTTCACGCTGTCTGATAAACATGATGTCATCAGTGATGATGTCAGTGGGCTGTGGGGCGGTGAGTGAGTGTGATGCTGTGATCGGTGACTGATCGGTGATTGATCGGTGACTGATCGATCAGTCGGTACCTGTAGTAGTAGACGTCGCTCTTCCCGGCGCTCAGTCCGGACTTCCTGATCACTTCCTCCTTCTTCCATCCGGGCGGCAGCGCGGGACAGTCCGTCCTCTTCCTCTCCATCATCACGCGCCTATCGATCCCGCGATTGATCCGATCAGTCGATCAGTCAGTAAACGGCGATAAGAAGCCTCCTGATGAGCGGACCGAGCTGACGTGAACCGCGGCTCTCCTCTCCTCCTCCTCCTCCTCCTCCTCCCGGTTGTTCCTGCTAGTTGCAGCAGTTGTTTCCGGTTAAATAATAAACAAACAGTGTTCCGGTTCGGACCGGAAGCGGTATGTCGCGGGTTTAAACGGTGTTTATATGTCCGCGGTTCAGTTCAGCTGCGGAAACAACAAACGGCTCATCCGATCCGATCTGACCCGAAGTGAGCTGAACTCGGGCTGTGACGTCAGAGATAACGCACGCACACGTACGCACACGTACGCACACAAACACGCGCGCGCGCACACATGCACACACACAGATCGTCTATAACCGCATATGTATCACTCAGTCGTTAGTCCAAAGCCAATAGAACAAGAAATCCAGAAGAATAGACTTTTATCGTCATTCAACTGTACACAGTGGTGTACAAAGGAACGAAATGACGTCACGTTAGCTCACAGTGAAATAGATGACCTGCTATGATCTGCAAAATAAAATATACATACAATATAAAAATGAACAGACTAAAATAGTACAAAAACAGGATCAATAAAATACTAAATATACAAATAAAAAAATACAATAGAAACATAAATAGTGCAGACCGGTTACTCCAGGCAACATATTAACAGAACTGTAAGGCCATGTTAATTTGCACATAATGACGTATTGCACTTTGTGTATTGCACATTGGTTACTGACTTTACGGTCTTTATTATTATTATATTATACGATCTATATGCATAGAAATATATCTAACAACTAATTTATAAAAAATGGCTTTGTTAATACCATTGGTAGAACTATACACATGTGATATATGAGTAGATGTTAGGTCATAAGTACATGTAAGTACACGTAAGTACATATATGTACGTATAAGTACTATGAGCGTTTGGGAGAACTTTGTTTGTCAGTATCCGTTTCTGTCATTTTGGTACCTGGACTTTGAGGCAGAGTGATCCTCTGTTTCCCCCTCATACATCTGTGTTTGACTTCAGCACTGACGTCACGGGCTGGGGGTTAAAACATAGGTTAAAGGACCCTGGAGGAACAACACACCATGAAACTTCCTGTTAGTGTCACGTGATTCCTGAGCAATCCCTCTGACTCTGACTCTGACTCTGACTCTGACTCTGACTCTGACTCTGACTCTGTGAGTGTCATCATGTTAGTGACACATTTGTTTTTCAGGTCCTCTGTGAGTTGACCTCATTGTCCAAATGCCCTGTGTCCTGTGTGTGATGACGGGGAGGGGGCGGGGCTGATTATCAGAAAACTGCAAGGGAAAAGAACAGGGGGTGTTACAGGGTTGCTACGGTTACAAACAAGCTCAGCTGCTTCCTGTGGGGTTACTATAGCAACGGGTAAACAAGCCGCTCCGAGGCAGAGGAGAGAAGATGTCTGACGTGGGGGAAGAGATAGAAGAGGAGATCACTGCGGTTCTCTCCGAGGAGGAGGAGGGGGAGGACGGGGAGGAGGGGGAGTGTCAGGAGGTGCAGAGGGAGGAGGCCTGTGTCTCTGCTCCCAGAGGAAAACCAGGACTTCACCAACAACAACAAGCCTGCTACATCCCAGAGGTGGTGGATGACTTCCTGCGGAACTTCCTGCGGAGACTGGGCCTGAGCCGGACCCTGAACATGTTCGAGTCTGAGTGGTACAGCTCAGCACAGACGACCAGGAGACAAACACTGACCCCGCAGACGCCAACGCGGAGCGTCCTCCTCGTCCCTGATGCCCTCACACACAGGCAGCTCCTCCAGAGGGAGCTGGAGGAGGTCCGCAGGGACACGGGTCTCCTCTGGCAGGAGGTGCAGGTGGTGGTGGAGAGCCTGGTGACGATGAAGAGGGAGAGAGATTTCCACTGGCTGCAGCATCGACAAGCTGCTGAGGACAAAAAGAGGTTGACGGAGGACGTCAAACAGCTGAAGAGACACCTGCAGTCCTACGGTCCAGCACTGAGACAGCTGGAGGACAAATATCAGGCAGCACTCAGGCAGAAGACACTCTCTGCTTTGGAGAAGGACCGAGCTCCAAACGTCTCAGACACAAGAAACAGAACCAGGAAACAGGAAAAATCCCAAATGGATAAAGAGCAAAGCATCAGAAGCCGCAGCCGCAATAAAACACCAGCGAGAAACCACAGCCGGGTCACGCCGCACCCGGCCCAGGGAACACCGGCCCACGGAACATCTCCAGAGGGACAACGCCCCACCTCCCTCAGCCGGACCTGCTCCATCAGAGCCCATCAGCTTCCCATCAGCTGCATCAGTCTCCATCCACACAGACCGCTCCTGGCCTCGGCCAGCGACGACGGCAGCTGGAGGCTGTGGAGGCTGCCGGACAGAGGCGAGAAGGTCAGAGGTCCCGATAATGTGGAATTTTTTTAATTATTATAAATACTGAAGATGATATAAAATGAACAAAATGTGGAATTTTAACTCACATCCTGTTAAAATGAATCAAAATAAGACAAAACTAGACAACGAGACATTCAAATAAGAAACTTTAACATTTAAGTATAGAACTTACATTTGAGGCTCACTGTGATTGGATGACAGACTGGAAGGTGATGATGTCATGTAATTGGTGTTGACAGGTGGGCCAGATGTTGCTGACAGGTGAGGGCCACTCTGATTGGTTGTCCAGCTGCACTTTTCACCCGGATGGATCCAAACTGGCGACGACCAGTGGAGACACGACGGTGAGTCCACCTTCACAACCAGCACAGAGCTAAACTGGGGACAGGTGTCTCACTGAGGTGTCCCCTCGTCCTGTCTGTCTGTCTGTCTGTCCCCCGGCAGGTGCGTCTCTGGGAGTCGTCTCTCGGCGGCTGTGTGTTGACTCTGTCCGCTCACAGTCAGCCCACCTGGGGCTGCTCCTTCCACTCCTCCGGCCTCCTCCTTGCCTCCTGCTCCGCGGACAGAACGGCCAAGCTGTGGGACCTGAACAGTCAGCGCTGTCGCCTCACACTGCGCCGCCACACTGCCTCCATCAACAGTGTCTGCTTCCTGGCCTTCTCCAACCTGCTCCTCACCTGCTCAGCTGACAAAACCCTCGCCCTGTGGGACACCAGGCTCGCCATCTGCACCACCACCCTGCATGGACACCTACATCCCTGCAGCCACGCCACCACCAGCCCGGTGGGTGACACTGTGGCCTCCTGTGACTCCCGGGGCGTCATCAACCTGTGGGACATCAGGAAACCTGAGTCAGCGAAGGCCACAGTGGACGTTGGGCCGCTGGGTGCCAACCAGCTGGCCTTCAGCCCATCAGGGAGGACGCTGGCAGTGGCCTGCAGCGATGGACTGGTCAGACTGGTGCAGGTGGACTCCTCCGCAGTGAGCGGCCTATCAGGACACACCGACGCTGTGCAGAGCGTGACCTTTGACCATAAGGGGGAGACTGTGATGTCAGCAGGAAGCGACGGGTTGATTAACGTTTGGACATAAAGTGTCTGAGGACGTTTGAATCATAATCCTGCTGTCAGGTTTAACGGGACCACAGGGTGGCGCCATGTTTTTAGCCCGCAGTTAGAGATGGACACAAGAATAAAACGTTTCATTCAGAACATCACATTTATCTGTGTCATTTGTTTTAAGCGCCTGAAGTAGCACAC
Organism: Trinectes maculatus; assembly: GCA_016785345.1. Lineage (NCBI taxonomy): Eukaryota > Metazoa > Chordata > Actinopteri > Pleuronectiformes > Achiridae > Trinectes > Trinectes maculatus. Next base: position 188,814 of record JAFBJQ010001257.1, read on the forward strand.
TCACAGGAGGAGTCAGGCATGTGTGTTTTCATGACTGATAACATGTGTTTACAGGATGTAAACAGGATGTTGACACTGACACACCAGCAGACAACAGGACAGAGACGGTTAAAAAAAACTACATCTGTTTTTTTAATCCAGTTCAATTTTCCTGGCAAAAGACGCAAACGTGTCCCTTTAAAATTAAACCTATGACACAAAGGGTTAAAAGCGTGAAGGCGTCAGAATACTTCATTAGAAGACATTTATGGTGATAATAATAATCCATGTGGTTGACATGCTATTTCTGCTTACTTTGTTACCATGACGACACTATACTGTATTAAAACGTCTGCAGGAGGAACTATAACACTGTTTCTCTGGCTGTAAACAAACAAAGTCACTAAAAACTAAACATAAAAACGATCCTCCGTTCGTTTTGGCACCTTCACATCATTTGGACCCTGCTTGTAGAAAGGTGCTGATGCTTGTTGTGTCCTCCAGCATCAAGCAACATCTCATGTGGTCCCTGAAATGTCTCCTTTGGTCTCACTGCTGTGTTAGCGTTAAGATGTCCTCTCTATGTCCTGGTAGTGAGGCATCGCTGGCTGATGCAGATGCCGACAGGAAGCCCTCAGGATTGTTTCTGCTGAGCACAGATGAGTCTGTCTGTGGAGGAGGAGGAGTAGCGTCCCTCATCTTCATCCTTCTCCTCCTCTTCCGCTCTGTGTTTCTCTCTGGGTTCCTCCACCAGACGCTTGAGACGACTCAGGTGATGCAGAGCTCTGTGGATGGAATCAACCTTCAAAAAATATTTTCCTTGAACTCACATCAAAGTGGCTCAGGCCTGCAGAGACCTGTTGATCCAGATGTGAGAAATCAAATGCATGATGTGTTCATGGTCAGTTACCTGTGTAGTGATGGTCCACAGGAAAAACTCTCCTGCTCTCCTCCAGCTTCAGGCCTCTGTGTCACAAACACAAGTTCAGAAAACCTGACACTTGTTTAAGTTTCCGTCTGTTGAACATGACACGACACCGACACCAGACAGATGTTTGCTCCTCCTGCGTTGTGTTCAGGAACGCTGTGTAACACTAACCTGGTTCAGCAGCCCATCAGGTGGCGCTACTGATGCTTGTTCTCGCTGCTGAAGCTTCGCCTCCACTGCCTGAAGTCTGAACAACATCTGTTTCAGAGCCTCCACTGGACCGGGCTGCTTCCAGATGCTGTTTCCATGGTAACTGGGAGTCTGGGTGAGAGAGACCAAAAAACTGTGAGCTCTGTGACAGATCTGGTGTCTTTGCATCATGTGACCTGCACAGGAGACCCAGCTCTGTCTGAACACACTGATCCACTGTTTGTATGAGGTAACGACAAGTGGAGGTGAGGACAGACAGGGACGTCAGCAGCCAGGAAGTGAAGGAGCAGTGAAGGAACAGTGAAGGAACAGTGAAGGAGCAGTGAAGGAAAAGCAGCGGATCAGTGGAAAGTGAGTGAAATCATTTTAGATCGTACCTCAGCTTCTATGTTGCTCTGAGCCTCCGCACCGCCCCCTGCTGCAGCCTCTGAGTCCCTGCAGATTCAACATGACATTCAGTCCAGTCGGCTCAGTGTTGGTGCATTGGAAACAACGTGAGTGTAAATCAGTCTTACAGAGTGAATGAAGGACGCAGCAGCTCCTCTGTCTTCACAGGACTGACATTGACTGTAGTTGGAAAATAAGATAAACACCATGTGAGCAAATATCTTTAATACAACAATGTTGTTATGAGATTAAGATTTTACTCTCTCTTGGACAGACAAGCTAAAACAATTAGAAAGGCTCTGAACCTCACAATGATCTGTTTGTGTGATTTCTGTACGGTAGCTGAGCTGTGTTTATGCTAATGTGATGCTATGTGCTCTCACCTGTGGGATCTCCTGCTCCTTCACAGCTCTGAGACAGAGAGTTCAGCACCTGATCGGCCTTCTGGATCAGAGACTCAATCCTGTTGTCTGACACGAGAAGCTGCTCATCATCTCAGTTACTTTTCATCACAAAGAACCATTTACGACACGTGAAACATCCCAATGTGGTATTTGCTTAACAACCTAAAAGACCAAAGCAACTTATGATAAAACAAAACAATCGATGGATGGATCAGATTACCTCTGAACGGATTATCCATGATGTCGGAGCTTTTTCTTCCTGCAGCGAGCAGTGAAATCTGTTCAGCAAACTGAAGCTGCAAATCTCTAAGGGTGGACTGGTTGTCAACCTGCACGCATCAAAATACATGCAACGAAAGTGAATCATCTGGAAATGATTCAGATCTTTGACAGATGATGAATCTTGGCTCAGTCATTGGTCCTCTCACCTGTGAACATACCTGGTCGGGATCGTCATCCTCTAGCTCTGCCACCCAGGACGGAGCTCTGGTTCTGGGGGCTGCAGGTTGAGGGACACCTGGAAGAGGAGAACAAAGCTTGTCCACAGAATTCATCATGATAACTTTGTAATCATCACATATTGTATATCTTAGACTGAGTGATTTATTACCGTGGTCTTCCCATAGTTCTGACTCAATAGGTGGAGACGGGTCAGTGCGGTCACAGTCCTGGAGCCAGGCTGGGTACTTCACCCCAGGAATGCTGCTCGTTCTGGTGGTGAACCAGTGAGGCTGAGATGTAGACGGCTCTGCCCAATCTGAGGCCGGCGTCCTGTGTTTGGACTGACAGACAGAAACAGAAAATTAAGAAAATTAAGGCTCCGTGAAATAATATTCAAACCATAAAACAAAGAGGAGTCAGATATGAATGATAATCACCTTCAGGTTGCTCAAAGAAAATTTGCTATCAGGAGTTTTAACGGCAGCTGCGCCTTCTCTCCACCTGTGAGGTGGACAAAGTCAGGAAATGAAGGTTCTATCAAGAAACACAGTCAATGACAGAGATAAGCATCAACTGTGTGAACCTGGAGCTCCTGATAGGGTGCAGGTGGTGGTGGTGGTCCAGTCGGGGCCGGGTATGGCTGCTGCTGAGCCCAACACAGGTTCTCTGTCCCGGGTTAGAGGAGAACCAGTGGGGCTGAGATGCTCCAGACTGGGACTTGAGACCTGAAATCAGCAGTCAGTGTCTGAAATTCTTAACAAGGAGTAGTGTTTAAGGAGATGTCAGAGGCCACAGTGAGGCCTTTAAATACCTGAAATGGAGGCAATGGTATGGGTGACATGTTTAAAGACCTGAGATAAATGTGGTAGTGTGGGTGATTTGAATAACCTCAGCTGATGTGGGTGATGCACTTAAAACACAGATGGAGGCAATGTGAGTGATGTGTTTAAAGACCTTGGATAAAGGCAGAGGTGTGTGTGACAGGCATGGAGCCATCATAAGGGATAGACAGCAGCTCGTCTGTCGTCATGGAGAGTCTGTCTCTGTTGACTCTGTGGTGGAGGGAGCTGACAGGCAGGTTCAGGAAGTCGAGTTCCCTCTCTGTTAAACTCTCCCTCAGGACTATGGGTAAAAACAAACAAAAAGAGCCGTGAGTTCAATAAAACAAACATGAACTGATGCTGCTTCAGTGTCAGCGGCACCGTCAGGTGACCCACCATCTTTGTTTCTGAGCGTGCTCACTCTGGGTCTGCTCGTCGTGGACGGGGGGCTATTAGGCAGAACGAGTCTTCCTGTCATTGACCTGCAGTTCTGACAGCTCCTGTCAAAGTCAGCGATATACGCATCCAGCGCCGCCGAGGCAGATTCATAATCCTGGAACATTGATCAATGGTTTCATATTAGCAAAATGAGCACCACCAAAATATTTCTCCATCTTTTTTTATGGCAGTTTAAAGTAATTAAGAACAAATGCTGTGGCAGCTGTAGACAGACAGAAAAGCCCAGTAGAAACAGTAGAAGCAGAGTAAACCTTGTTTCTGTATGTGAAGGTGGTGTCGTGTTCAGGGGGCAGCAGGCTGCTCCTCAGGCGGCCTGAGCTCGACAGCAGGGAGGTCACCGTGGACTCTGGAGACACAGCATCACTGACCAGGCCACCGTCCTCCATACTGACAAACACAACAACACACCAAAACAAAACATGACAACAAAACCCAGCTCTGCACTCAGCCTGAAATCACACATCATTTACAAACACAGAGCGTCAACACTTTCACTGTTACACTGTGCTTTTACATTCTATATCAACGACACAAACTGAACTGTAACAGGGTCAGTGTACATTCACACACCTACACAAATACCTCACTGTGAGCCTGAGCCCGTCACCAGCATCACACTCTGTTTGTCTGCCGGTCTGAGATAAAGACTACATCTTAGCTAAACAAACTTAGCTTAGCTAGCTACGTTGGTTTTAGCCGGCTAGGCTAAAGTACAGTAGCTACTAGCAACACAACAACTACAACACAGAGCGAACAGAACTATAAATACCTGACAGACTTATACATTAGTGAATGTGTGACGTCACGACAGATCGATGCAAACAGTGTGTTTATAAAATCATTATTCACTATTCAATTATTCAACTGAAATCACAAACTCTCAAAAGTTTGTAAGATTCAACTTAGCTTTGTGCACTGTCTATGATATCAACAAGAAGCTCCGACTCAGACCTGTGTTCCAGTCTCCCGGAGTAACCGACTCACAGTTAGCTGGTCCAGGATCGGTTCGGACCAGGCGGGACCGGGTCGCTGCTGGTCCGGGATGAGTTCTGTCCGACAGAGGGCGCTTCCTCTTCTTCCTCTTCTTCTTGACAGAGGGCGCTGCGTCGTCGCTCCCATGGGTCGCTACAGCTTTGTAGGTCACGTGAGCTCGTCACGTGACAGTCAGGCGGAAACACAACAGGCAGAAAGATTCCTCTTTGTTGCTGTGAACGTTTTTCAGTTTCTCATGTTCAGAAAATGACGGAGGAGCCGTTTTGACAAACTCGGACTGAAACTGAAACACGGGGAAGCTTTTGTTTCACGGCGGAATTGACGCGACTTCACGGAATCTCCATCATCCTCCGAGGTACCGACACACAAACAGCCGAACAAACCAACAAACTGGACTTCGTTTAGTAACGTTTGTTTCCTGTTTATTGACACATGTGTCCAGTTTTCATTGGTTTTGGAAGGGAGTTTGGTTTATGGGGTGCGTTACTACAGATACTGATAGATTTCAACACAGCAGGTACAGTAGAACTGTAAATGTACATGTGTACGTTGATAACGTTAAGCCACTACTGTTAATGAGGTGTAAATATCTACTGAATTCTTTTATACATTCAGACCAACGTAAATGTGAGATGACAGATCGGTTATCGTGAAGAAGAACACCAAACACACGGGGGAGAGTTTTCTGGGTGGTTGTGAGAAGACTGAGAAGCATGAACAGTAAATAATGTGTATAAAATATGCTGTTCCTTGCAGGCTCAGAGGTCACCATGGGGTCAGCAGTGGAGAGGACAGACGAACACGTGAGGGAGTATCTGATCTATCGTGGATTCAACAGTACTCTGAAACACTTGGACATTGAGATCAAAGCCGACAAGGAGAAAGGCTTTAGGGTACAGCTGAATGTGGATGGATGGGTTTGATGTTGTTGTTCCTAATCTCAGAGAAACGGTGGTCTTTAATCTACATCATCCTTTTACAGGTGGATAAGATTATCGAGCAGCTGCAGCAGTTCATCCTGAACTTCGACTTGCTTGGTTTGAAGGAGTACTGGCTTTACCTGGACAGACGTCTCTTCTGCAGACTGGAGGACATTTACAGATCCACTGTCAACAAGCTGAGAACTAGCCTGTACAGATACTACGTCATCACCACCATCCAGGTACAGAAATGAACCAGATCAAGCACCTCTGAAACAGAACAGTGGTAATATCGGTTCACGTCCTTTCATTCCTGACAGAGAGGAAACCTGGAAAAGACTCAGGAGTTTTTCCAGAAGCAGGCGTTGGAGCTGCAGGGTCAGGCCGAGTGGCGGGATTGGTTCATCCTGCCGTTTATCCCTTCCCCTGAGCAAAACCCTGCTTTCTCCCCGTACTTCTCCCGCCAGTGGGCTGACACCTTCCTGGTCTCACTGCACAACTTCCTGTCGGTCCTTTTCCAGTGTATGCATATCCTTCATCAAGTGACCTACAGACTAGATATTCTAGTCAGGAAGTTGTATCGCAGGTCTGAAACTGTGCAACGCTGAAGTGGTATGTCTGTGTGTCACATAAACTCAGGTGTTTCGTCCTTAACTGTGTCTCACCTCAGCCTGTCCTGCTGAGTTTTGATGCTGAGGTCCAGAGGACGACCAGCCTGATAGAAGAGAATGAGCAGCTCCGGCAGCTGGTGAGTTGAAAAATGTATCTTGTTTTAATGTGTTTGTAATTGCAAATATTCTGTTACTGTGGAGTAAATGGACAGTTTTATTGCTGTCTGACCTGTCTGTCTCTGTCTCGCCACGTCTCGTCCAGCTCTTTGCCCAGCAGACAGAGAGTCGGGACCAGAGGGATGGAGATGAAATGATCCACCACAAACTGCCGGCGTATGTCCAGAACATGGACCGTCTGGGAGACACTGAGCTGTGAGACACTAACTCCACTGTCTTTATGACTGACCTCAAATAAGATGGCTGCCATTCTGTCAGTGTTTCCACTCTCAATTTGAAAGATAAGTTTAGAAGTTGATGTTTTCTGCCAAAGCAATTTGTCGGACAAGGAGTCGTTTTAGCTTGATCATGCTCGCTGTGTTTCGTCCGCTCTTTGGTGTCTGATAGCTGCCCGATTCAAATGAAGTGAATAGGTGTTTTTATTCTGATACATCAGAATCTCAGGATAAAACAGTTTTTATATTAAACACAACTGGATGACCAAGTGCCAGTGTTACAGATGGCAGCCATTTTAAATCTTCTGCCTAAATCTCTTAAACTGTTGATCTGAGTCGGATTTCTATCCATCCCATTTTAGTGTTTTGACCATGATGTTATTTAAGTTATTTTATTTTAGTTTATTTTATCTCTGATCAGTTTTACCTCGCTGCATTGACTGACTGCTTGCATTTATTTTACTGGTATGTTATGATGAAAGTTTCATCATTTAGTCTTGTGAATTTCTGACTGTGACTCTGCTTCACTGTCACAAATATGATCTGTCTTCTGAGCTGTTTCTCTGAATGTTGAGAGTGAGTTTGAAAGTGTGAGGATGAAGTCATGTAAATCCAGAGGAGCCAGTTAGAATTCCCTGTTAAAGAAACGTAACTGCTGATGCTTTCACCATTTACAACAAGAGCAAAACACGATAAGGAAGATGAGAGGGGGTAGAACGTGTAGATTATAATTTTTTATTTTAGAACATGAAATTGTAACAGGGTGTTATTGGAAAAACCTCATATTTTCATCTGAGTTGCACTTTTAAAAGAAGTTTCAGGCTCTTAAATGCAGATTTATTTTCTGTCTGTTCATATAATATACATATATATTTAAAGCTTTAAGCTAACTTATTGTTTATGATACCTTATTTTGCTGTTCTACACTGTTTGCTGTGATGCGGTTGTTGTCGCCAAATAAACAATTCATCTAATGAATTGTTGTTTTTTGTCAGTATGATCCATTTTTATTTTTAAATTTCATTTTTCTGCACTGATAGAGAAGTGTAGAGTGGGAAGCCTGATTCAGTGCACTCTAAAACTCATACTAATGAATATTAGTGTTGAACCTAAAGAGAAATTCTGCATTTTAATATTACATATATGTATTAATGTGAAAAGACCAATTTCCCACACTTGAATGTTAACAAAAAATGAAAACCTACTCAACTGAAACAGACTTTCACCTTTTAAAAACTCGGGTAAATAGAAATGAAATCGTAGCAACTGTTGGTTCCTCAGTTAAAACACTGGAGGCCCACAAAGGGTTGGTGATGTAGATAGTTTTCTTTTAGCAGATGAGTTTTGAATGAGTTGATCAGGTGACAGGTGCTTTGAGTTAATATCAAATCCAACACGTCACTGAGGTAAGTGACATGTCACTGGCTCTTCCTTATAAAACAGCTGATCATGGTTACCTGGCAACATCAGCGGCATCCTAACAAGGTGCACGTTATGAAAATACATTTCAAACATGTCTTTAATTCTGATCCCTTTATGGCCATGTTAACAACACAGTGTCACCTGCATGTGTGGAAGCGAGTGAGACCATAAAGCTGCAGAAACTCTGTAAAAATCCTCCACATTTCAAGTTTAAATTATTCAGCTTTGATTTTCAGTCTCTGGAGAGATCGTCATAGCTTGAAACATTTTTTGCTTGGGCAAGGTGGAAAATGTATCAGTGGAATTAAGATGCGGTACAGTGGGATGAAAAAAAAACTTGACAAACATCTGCTGAAGCTTCAGGAATATAAATAACAGCTGGATAATAATTGTAAAACTTTTCATCCATTGTCTCCTACAGGGACTTGGTGTCAAGCCAGCGAGTCGTCACAACTGCCACAACACCTTCCAGAAACTTCTTCTCTACATTCCTACCCCAGGGCCGACGCACTCCAGTGAAACCACCTCAGGTCGCTGCTGGCACCTCCTCACCCAGCCAGGCGACAGTGAGCAGGAAGGAGCCTCCAACCAGTCAGGTGAAGGCTGCAGAAGTAAAAGTGAAAAAGCTGAACAGGATTGAAAATGTTTAACTGAACTTCTCTGACTGGAGAAACCAGTGGACAGGTGGTGGTAGCTTCTCCTTTCTGATTGGCTAATGGAGTTCTGACTTGAGACCATCCTCTATGTTTAAAATGGTCTTTTCTAGCCCACAAAGTCGAAAGAGACAGTCCAAACGAAGGAGGTGAAGCCGGTGACGACTCAGGTGTCAGGAAGTGAACCCGTGACTTCCCAGTCGACAACAGTCAGCAACCAGGCAACAAACCAGCCGGCACATCCCAGACACAAGAGAATCCAGGAGCACGAGAAAGAGAGGAAGGAGCTTTTCTCCAAACCACCTTCACTGGTACCCGAGAAATCTCAGCTCTTAGTTTGAACAGAACTACACATCAGGCTACAACATAGTGTGACTGATCACTGAATCCATTTACACCAATAAATCCTCAGACCCCAGAGAAGAAGGCAGAGCCTGGGGAGGTGGAGCCTCCTGCTGAGACCCTCACTGAACCTCCTGACTGCTCCTCCACCAGCAGCAGGAGCTGCGGAGGAGGAACAGAGGGAGGAGGTGTGTCGGTGGAACAGCCTTTCATCAAACTCAGCCAGGAGGAGTATGGAGAACATCACTCCTCCATCATGCACTGCAGGTCAGCCCCTGACCCTCCCCATTACCTCGTAACTCAAACATCATCAGATGAGAGAATAAATAGTTTTACTACATCTGGACTTAAATTCTTTTAACGTGTCTTTTCTCTCTCTGTTTTCCAGAGTTGACTGCTCAGGTCGCCGGGTTGCCAGTTTGGATGTAGATGGAGTCATCAAGGTGAATCTCTAAAATTTTCTTTTAAGCATTGACAACATAAACTGCTGCAGTAGTTTGTAACTAAATTACATAAATAAGCCTCCTCCTCCTCCTCCTTCTCCTTCCTCCTCCTTTTCAGGTGTGGTCCTTCAACCCCATCATACAGACTAAAGCCACCATCATGTCCAAGTCTCCTCTGCTGTCTCTGGAGTGGGCTGCCAAACCCGACAGACTGGTATGAACAACAGAATCTACATGAACTGATAACTCAGATAACTCAGTTATCAATACCCGTATTTTAACCTGACAACTGCATCAGTTATGTGATTACATTAAAGCACCAATATACTAGTAAACACAGATAAAGAATGAGCTGGGGCCTATTCCATAAAGCAGGATTACCAAATAAGCCAGGCTTATTTCGTTAGTCTGGTTTATTTTCCACTAAATCCACTGGCAAATAAGACAGACTAACGAAATAAGCCTGGCTTATTTGGTAATCCTGCTTTATGGAATAGGCCCCAGCTCATTCTTTATCTGTGTTTACTAGTATATTGGTGCTTTAATGTAATCACATAACTGATGCCTCAGTTGTCAGGTTAAAATACGGGTATTGATAACTGAGTTATCTGAGTTATCAGTTCATGTAGATTCTGTTGTTCATACCAGTCTGTCGGGTTTGGCAGCCCACTCCAGAGACAGCAGAGGAGACTTGGACGAGTGGGCTGCCAAACCCGACAGACTGGTATAAACAACAGAATCTACATGAACTAACTCAGTTATCAATACCCGTATTTTAACCTGACAACTGCATCAGTTATGTGATTACATTAAAGCACCAATATCCTAGTAAACACAGGTAAAGAATGAGCATGTCAAAATGTAAATTATTATTTTTATAGAGGTCAACTGGAAGCTGATTCTGATAAAGTCTTGATTTGATGCCGCCTTAACTCCCCTGTCACATGATGATGGGACTAAATAACAAGGCCCAAGGCCTAAGACTCAAATACAAGGTTATTTTTTTTAATTTAGCACAAGTGTGGATGTAACCAATGAAATGCTTTCCTGTGTGTGTGTGTGTGTGTGTGTGTGTGTGTGGTCAGTTGTTGCTGGGCAGCGGAGTCGGCACAGTACGGCTGTACGATACAGATGCCAAGAAGAACCTGTATGAGATGAACATTGATGAAACTCATCCACGGTACTGTATAACATGACCTCGCTCCTCAGCTGATAACACCAACAGGATGAAATGACCTAATGTCATGTTTTAGGTGAATTTAAAATGACACCTCTGTGTCTCTCAGTATCTTGTCTTTAGCCTGCAGTCCTAGTGGTTCATCATTCGTGTGTTCGGCGGCGGCTCTCAGTCGAACGGGAAGTGGCGAGTCTGTTTCTCGACTTCCAATACCTGTCTCTGGACAGCTGCTGCTCTGGGACACCAAGACTGTCAAACAGCAGGTAATGAACCAGATGCTCCCGTCATAGTTATGTGACTAACACGTGATAACCATCATGTCTGTTTGATATGTCTCCCAGCTGCAGTTCTCCCTGGAGCCTGAACCTGTAGCCATTAACTGCACAGCCTTCAACCACAATGGAAACCTGCTGGTGACGGGAGCTGCAGACGGAGTCATCAGACTGTTCGGTCAGTTTGATGAGAACTCAAAATGACAAACTCTTCATTCAGATCCTTTGTGATGTAAAGCCTAAATTATTCCTGTGCAGATTATGTAAATATTTAACAGTTACATGGCCATGAATATGAACGCACAGTGATATGTGTGTAGTTCTACTTGTGTTCATGACATGACTGTAGTTTCTTCAAACAGACATGAACTTTCTCTGTCTGTCTCTGCTGTAGACATGCAGCGCTATGAGAGTGCTATGAGCTGGAGAGCTCACGATGGAGAAGTTTACAGTGTGGAGTTCAGCTACGATGAGAACACAGTCTTCAGCATCGGAGAAGATGGCAAGGTGTGTTTCTTTTACCGCAAACTGAAAGCCTCAGTGAGATGAGATGAACCTGTGTGTTTCAGCTCCTTTTGTCCAAAACGACAAACCAACAATGTGTGCGTGTGTGTTTTCAGTTCATCCAGTGGAACATCCATCGGTGCGGTGTGAAGCAATCAGAGCAGGTTTTAACTCAGGATGCCACAGGACCCTTCATCCTGTCAGGCTACAGTGGATACAAACAGGTATACAGTGTTTCCATGGAAACAAGCTGTTTCACTGTCACTTAACATTAAAAATGAACTTGGAATGACAGTTTAGCTCACTTTACTCCAACCGTAATAGAGAGCTGCAAAGTTTTCATGAGGATTATCTATGTCATTTATTTTAACTAAAGGTATTTGTTATAAGTTGCAGTAAAATAAGTCCAAAAACAAACATAAATAAATGCTGCCGGTATTAAAAAAAAAAAGAAATAAATATATCAAACAAGATGATTGTCCTGACGTGGTGATGTCGATGTCAGGTTCAGGTCCCACGAGGTCGACTCTTTGCCTTCGACTCTGAAGGTCAACATGTGCTGACATGTTCCAGCTCCGGAGGACTCATATACAGAGTAAATGTATTCATTTATTATGTATTTGTTGTTGTTTAATTTTCTGTATTCTTATTTGGAATGAATAATTTGAATTATTCTTTAAGTACTCGTGAGTATTTATTTTTATTAAAAACAACTGCGTCATTGTTTGTATTTATGTTCATTTATATGTTTCATATTTTTTCGTTAACCTTTCAACCTGTCCGGCTCTTCCTCTTCCAGTTGACCAACGGAGAGCCTTCTCTGGAGAGCGTGCTGTCACTGGGTGGGCACAAAGCACCCGTAGTGACAGTAGATTGGTGCTCTGCACTGGACTGTGGCACCTGTCTGACGGCCTCAATGGACGGAAAGATCAAACTCAGCACGCTCCTCGCACAGAAGTCCTGATTGACACCTGAGGAGTTGGAATTCTACATTCAGTTTTCCCATTTACTGATGAGGATCACATAAACGTGTCAACATTTTCATGATCTGATACTAACAGTTAATATTCGTATTAACATTAAACTCCCATTGAAAGTTCCACCTGAGGGCTTCTTTCTTTCTAGCCTGTAAATGCATTGTAAAAACATATATGAGCGAGAAGAGCCCAAAACATGAATCTTTATATTTGTTTAATGTACTTTTATCTTCTTTTGGTTTTCAAAGATATAAAGATATAGATGAAAAACAAAGTAGGGGACTTATTTTGCTCACCCCCAACTTTTGATAGTTATTACACATGATGCATAGTTTAATCACTGTCCTTGTTTTTATTATTAACTGTGATGCAGACAATCGATGAATTGCTAAAACTAGTAATATAAAGAGATTTATTTTAAATGCAGTTTGTTTTTATTTTATTGTTTGACTTTTTTACATTTATGCCCGTTGCTGTATGACGGGCAGTGTGTAAGCCCTGCCAGAGAGGGTGCTCTGTCCATGTGTGCTGTCATTTTACCAGTGAAGAAGAAGAAGGAAACGAGGGAGCCATAATAAACCAGCCTTGCTAATAGGGCAGCGACTAAAGTCTGCGAAATGTTCGAGTCCCAGGTTGTTTATCTTAACATTACGCCTAGATATTGATATTTTAGGGGGGGATACGCTAAAATAAAAGCGCACAGCGTGGCGTTGAGGTGCTGTGTTGTGTTTTCGACGCGGATATTTGCTGTTTGTGACGTGACGCGCAGACGCTAGCTGAGCCGTTAGCTTGTTTACACTCAGTCCGGTTCCGTCTCTGTTTCATGTCCCTGGCGTCCGGAGCCGCGTGCAGACATGGAGAGTTTGTACAAGCGGAAGATGTTCGCCTCGATGCGGAAAACCAAAGTGGCCGCATCGAAGAAGAGACAGATCGGCCTGCCCGCCTCCATCCTGGACGACAGTGACGAAGGCTCCTTCTCCTCCTCCTCCTCCGGATCCCAGTCCGACTTCCAGAGCTCCCCGGAGGAGGACAGCGACCAGGACTACCGGGACGGGAGCGAGTCCGGGGCGACGTCCAGCGACGACAGCCGCTCCGTGACCCGCAGGAAGCGCTCGTTCCTGGGTGGCGACGACAGCTCGTCGTCCTCCAGCGTCGCTGGGAAAGACGACGATGACGATGAGGAGGACCAGGATGACAAGGAGGACGGGAGCCAGGTGAAGAGGATGGTGCAGCCCAGGAAGCGGATTAGGTTGCAGCGGCAGGACGAGTCGGACTCGGACCATGCGGAGGACAAGCGGAAAGAGGAGGCGGAAAAGGCGAAGAGGAGGCAGAGACACAACAAGCTGCTGGCGCTGTCCCGGAGGATGAAGGCCCGGATCCCCAACCGGAGGAGGAGCCGCCTGAAGCAGGTATACCTGCGAACACACACCGCAGATCGATCCGATTGATTTGACTGATGGAAATATTTCACCTGTGCGAGACTTTACAGTGTCAAAGTGTAAGATGTGTTTTTGTTCTCAGGGCGGACGCGATGAAGAAGAGTCTAAGGAAGGAGAGGATGAGACCCATGGTGATGAACATGGGGACGGAGGAGAAAACAGCAGCAAAGAAGAGATTGCACCAAGTGAAGAAGGTGGCAAAGAGGAGGAGGAGGAGAAAGAGGAGCAGCAGCAGCAACAGGAGGAGGAGAAAGAGGAGCAGCAACAGGAGGAGGAGGAGAAAGAGGAGGAGGGGAAGGACGAGGAGGCAAAGAAATAGATCCACAGTTTCATGGACAACAGAGGAGGTGGAATGTGAAGCTTTTTTAAAACTGTGTCCATCTGAAAATTATTCATGATCATCCTTTTTTCTCCCTCAAACCTCAAGAGACTTGAGGTTCAAAACTTTGAGCTGCCATTACCTTTCATGGTGATTTCTTATGTTCCTATAGCAACAGATTAAAAGGAGTCCAGGGGATGTGGGCAGCCTCAATAAACAGTGACTTTTGTCACGAGAAGATGAGACAGAGCTGTAGACAGAAAGAAAGAAATGTTCCTCCTCTTGTCTGCTGCTGCTGATCTACTCACATACAGTATGTCAAGTGAAGACAGTAACGAATCCTAAACGAACACGTGACTCACTGGAAGCTGCTGCTTTTTACAGGCAGGCAGGAAACAGTCTCAGTCCCTTCACATCATCAGACACATCAGCATGGCTGTTTGATTTCAGTGTTTGTCAAGTGAGAGTAAAATACTATGCAGTGATAATATAACACTATATCCACCACTATGCCAGTGGATCAGGAGGAAAGCAGCAGCCAGCGGGTAGTGCACAGGGCGTCACAGCTGAGTTGAAAAATATTTTGCTTGCTGATAAAAAAGAAAGTCACAGTAAACAGACCGTGGACATGAAATCTTCAAGAGAGTTATCAGACAACCCCAGAGAATCATTCTTTTCCCTCCTTTTCATCCTTTTACAGACTAATATGAAACTGACTACACAGTTTTTAATGGACAGTGGCCGCTGAGGCTTGTGGGTATTATAGTATTTACAGAAAGTCAGCATACCCAGCTGAGAACATTCAGATTTTCTGTGGCACTTTCCTTTGTCATTATTTTTCAGATCACACCCGGTTCCTGCAAAGCAGATGGAAGTTTTTTTGAAAATTGTCTCTCTGACTGACAGGTTCCAGTGTGATATCAAAGGAACATTTAAATTGAACTGAACATTTTTGTCAATTTCAGTTTCACATATTTAACCTTATATGATGGTAAGAATAATATTTTTTTGGATTTGCATTGTTAGTTGGATAAAAACAGCCATTTAACGACATCGCCTATGACTATTAAGTAACAGACTGTTTTCCCTATTTTCTGACATCTAATTTCACTGTAAAAACCACATCCATTTTAGATTTGTTCCCTGAAGGAAGAAGAAAATCATTCTCTTTGAAATTAGTAACTTATGTGACCAAGAGCCAAAACTTAATAAGAATATTTTCCAGGGAAGCTGAAAGAAATGATAGGCTGAACTATCAAAATAAGAGTCACTTTTTTTCAAAAATTGTCGAGTCAGACTCTGGACATTTCCTATACTAAGCAAATTGCTTTTTGCACTAAAAAGTTTTAAAAAATTATTTGGACAAGTGTTTTTGTAAATGTCATAACAGTGACAAAAAAGAAATTGTGTTTCTTGTACATATGTAATTATTGGGGGTTCACCTAAAAGCTTCTTTTTGTACCGGTTCTATTTATTTCTTCCCTGCAAAAGTCTGTTACAGTGATGCATTCATATAATAATGTATAATTTGGACAAAAAAGTTTCTTAATCATATGTTTCCTTCATCATCCTTCAATTCCCCCTTCCTCTCTCTCTTCCCACATACCAAATGTATATAAAGACCATCCATAAGCTGCCAGAGAGTAGCAGATGAAACTCAGCCTGCAGAGTGTTTCGGAGCCTTGTGGCCTTTCTTCATTTCACTTAGCCACTGGACAAGTGCATATCTCATACTTACATATCAGTGCAGTGTATTTACTCGTATTGCCGTGTACCTCTGGTCTCTTGTTGGTGTATAAAGCTCTTCAGACCAACTTCCTCTGTTAGAAAAAACTGTTTCATGAATAAAGTTTCTTTTTCAACAGGTTATTGGTTGGAAATAAGCACATCTTATACTGTGTAGCACTGAGTAAACTGATAAATGCATACATTGATATTTTTATATTACATTATATACTGTATTTTTATTATAGTTTATCCACAGGGACTTCATTTCCCATGGCCACGAGAGTCATGTCTACCAGCGGTGGTGGCCAGTTAGCGGAAGGTAGCGAGCTGCCAATCAGAGCCAAGAACCCGCACCACGTTACTCGCCATCCGCCGCCATCTTTGCTGGTGGCAGTGAAGCCTGCGGGGCGAGGAGGAGGAGCAGCAGTGGCGGAGCTTCGTGGAGCTCGTAGCGGGGTCGCTGTGAGTGTTGCTCGGGCAGAGGCCATGGTCCAGACGTGCTCAGCGTACGGATGTAAGAACCGCTACCACAAAGACAAAGACATCTCCTTCCACAAGTGAGTTCCTCTAACTGTGTGCGGGAGCTAGTTAGCATTAGCTGCAGACATGGTGGCTCAAGCGGCGTGTTTTCCTGGTGAACAGCACAGAGTTCACTGCCTTCACTCTTTGTCTGTTTACACCCGAGTGTCAATCACAGCACCGACTGGAAAGTGGTAACGTCGGGTTACACGGCTACACAACCGCCTGTGTCCTGTGGAAAGTTGGCCCACGAGTCGCACACCCCCACGTTCACCACAACAACCCAAAGAAACAACAACAACAACAACAAGTCCCATTATGTTAGAAAGAAAGATGTTGTTTATAGTCGTGTCGTGGTTGTTTGATATCCAGTTAACCGTGATTTGAGTTAAGCTGCAGTTGTCAGTGTGTTGTATGGTTGTGTGTGTGTGTGTGTGTGTGTGTCCCCATGTGCACTTGTGATTATCATGGGTAACAAGTTGACTGACACCTGGCCCCTGAAGGGGAGGTGCTACTTCTCAATTCTGTAAGATGGCAGCAGCGGTTTCGAAAGTCACGTGACGACACGGGCCAACATTTGGTCTCACCTGTCTGCAGGTATTTTAGTCGACAACATTACAGTTGTGATGTCATTTGTGGTGAGCCGTGTTTGATTTGTTTGTCATTCACACACTACATCAGTGTGATCACTGTACTATTCTGTTTCAAACGCAGCATACACAGCCTTTGTTTAGTTACAGTGCCCTCCCGTGGCCACATATGGTATTTACAAGAAGTTCTGTTGATGTCTGAGGAAACTCAGAAATCAACAGAACTTCCTGTATCAAATCTCCTGTTGATGATAGAATAAATGCTGCTGCAACCAGAGCACTTTTTTGCTGTTCGCTAATGGACTGATGGACTTTTCCAGGTTTCCTCTCGCGCGTCCAGATGTTTGCGGCAAATGGGTGGCAGCGATGAGGAGGAACAACTTCAAGCCGACAAAGTACAGCAACATTTGTTCGCAGCACTTCACCAAAGACTGTTTCAAGAGAGAGTGCAACAACCGGGTTCTGAAGGAGAACGCCGTGCCGTCGCTCTTCACCTTCAGCCTCAGCATCAAGGTGAAGCAGCTCACAGCTTTCCCATTCAGTCCGCAGGTCCTCAAATGCACCATAGGCACTTAAGCAGCTCAACATTACATCACATTACATTCTGAATTTTATTGCAACAGTTCTTCGATGCTCAGCAGACACACTGCTTTGGTGGCTAGTTACGCTTTGTCCCAGCTGCTAAACTCCGATTGGCTGTTTCTCCAGACATGTGACAACTTTAGTCTCTGTTGTCAAAAAAGGGCACAATGTTATGAAAGATAAGTCTATTATCCAGAGACCCGATGTGGTGAACGTCATATTTACCTGATGCAGCGCCAGAACTCCTGTGTGTTATCTGTCTGACAGTCTGAGTCCCTGGAGCATCCCTTCCCCTCAGAGATCCACTTCCCACTCTGTCTACCTCTGACCTCTGATCCAGTGATGGACGAGGAGCAGCAGCAGTCTGAGCCTGGGAGGGGCCTGCCTGACGGCCGCGGCGACACGGCGGCGGTCTCCTGCGACCACAACTACACGGTGGAGGACTCTGCACGGCAGAAGAAACGCATCGAGCATCTGGAGGAGCAGGTGGAGCGTTTGAGGAGGAAGCTGAAGACCACGCAGCAGAAGTGTCGGCGGCAGGAGAGAAAGCTCAAGAGGCTGAAGGCCGCCCGCGAGGTGCCCAGGTCGAGTCGTGAGCTGCCTCCAGCATTTACTGAGGAATATGTCATTTTACCTTAACACATGTCAGAGGTATTGAGTGACGCAACACTGAGGAAGAAGAAATCGGATTGGACACATGTGACTTGTGCCAGCGGCCGACAGGCTGACACTTCCTGCTGAGCACAAAAGCACTCGACTCGTCAGGATTACAGTCAGAGCACTTACTTGTTTTGCTGGAAACAACTATGTCCTTACAATTCTTTTTTGCATTTTGTGTTTCTGCTGCAGTGAAAGTGGCTGTTTGGGAGTTTGCTTTGTCAGCAGTCACGCGTTGAAGCGGTTTCTCCGTTGCAGTGACTGTGAGATGCTGAGCACACTTACTGAGCCAGATGGATTCACTGATTCAGCTCTGGTCTGGGAGTCACTCAGAAAGTTATGGATCTATAGAGGAGCCGATAGGTACAAACCAGCCCAACCCCATGACATTACATCTGCTTTGTGTTTAATTTGAAGAAACTAAATTCAGATGTATGGTGGGATGAGCTCATAGTATCTGTCAACTCTGCGACTGTAAAGTCACGATGACGGCCTGCTCTCTGCTGCCTCACCACCAACTTCACCTTCACCTGTGGATTTAAC
The DNA here is from genome assembly GCA_016785345.1 of Trinectes maculatus. Lineage (NCBI taxonomy): Eukaryota > Metazoa > Chordata > Actinopteri > Pleuronectiformes > Achiridae > Trinectes > Trinectes maculatus. Next base: position 207,526 of record JAFBJQ010001257.1, read on the forward strand.
CGGTGTAGGTCCCTGTGTCGCTAACTGTGGCCACAGAGGGGCGGAGTTAAAAATTCCAGAATTTGTTATTATTGGATGAGTGAGAATGGGTCATTAAGGAGCGTAAGGTGTTTTACAGGAAGTGAACGTTCTGCAGAGTCTGTATATGATGTTGATGATACAGAATAAATAAACCAATGATGTACTATGTTTACTTTTGGATACATTCTTTCACTGTTGTTGTGAAAGTTGATGATAATGATGTGTCTGGTATATGTATATTTCTCCAGTTATAGTTGGACCTGATGCAGTGAAACATCCCTGTGTAACTTAGTAAATGATAATAATAATAACAATAATGTTTTTTTAGAGAACACTCTCCTGAGCTTATGAGAAATGCTGATGTTTCTGCATTATTTAAGTGGTTCAGAGGTTGAAATCTGGAGACTGTGCTGCTCCTCATCATCATGTCAAGCATCAGTCTGGTGAGGAGAGGGTCAAAGGTCAAAGAGACCACAACTAATTCATGTTAATAGTATCCCTTCATTTTTCTTGCTACTGACTGTTGTTCAGAGACCAGCAGGTGGTGCTGCGGAGCTGCAGCTTGTTATATTTAATACAGTACTGTATATGTATATTCATCACCATCCTCAGGACACACTAACCCTCTCATACACACACTCGCCCTCATCGTCAGGTGAACAGACCCTGTGGGCTGAATCTGATCCAGGTCGACGTGTTTGTTCTGAAGGTCGACCCCCGTGGCACCGTGTCAAGGTCGTCCTGTCTGAACTGTGACCGTCCTCTGGGTTCTGTCTGACTGCTCACCTGCTCCCAGCATGCTCTGCTGCCGCCGCCGCCGCCACTGCCGCCAGCTACCAAAAGCAAAGGTAATGCTGGGTTTGTTGACAAAGATACTTCTTCCAATTGAAATGTAACCAGCTTTGTGTTAAAGTGACTCACCTGAAGTTTTCACATGTTCACCAATTTAAAAAAAACTTCCATCTTCACCAGGAAGAACATATTAATTACACATGAAAAATGTGTAATAAGGAGAACGTAAATATTCCCGAAACAAAACACATTTCTGATGGAAACTGTTGCTGATTAATCTTTATCCTCTGACCCAGATACAGCTTCACTTCTCATCCTCCTCAGTCTGGACCCACTGCGTCTCTGACCTGCAGCAGTGAGCTATAAGTGGAGGTTAGCCGCATGAGCACTATGAATAACAATTATGCCGATGTGTATATAGAAATATAAATACTGTCATGAGTCTGAAATCTGCCCGGCAGCATCTATCAGATCTATAACACTGTCTGATCTCTCTGCCAATAATCTGCCGCGTCCTCAGAGACACTGGAGAACGCCTGGAGGGAGAAACCCGAGAGGGGGAGGAGAAGAAGGCGGAGGAGGAGACAGAAGCAGCTTCAGAGGCAGCGAGTGAATGATGCTGCTGAAGTGCCGCTGAGCAACGCTGCTGGTGAGGAGCACATTTCTCCAGTGACATCAGTTATAATGGATTCCAAATAAAATATCTAAAATTCCTGCAGATGAAGCCATAGTTTCTGTTTTCACACATCTCGTGTCATCCTGAGTGAAAACTATTTATTTGTACTAATTAGTCATAATATAGCTGAATAATCTGCTTCTTTGATGATTTTAGCGACCTAATTCAACTTCAATTATTTCTTGTACTTAAGACCCACCTAAGTTGTAAATTTTAATCTAATTATTTAGCTGATTTAATGTTGACAGAATAATTAGTATCTAGATATGTAATTTTAATTCTGATGAAGCAGTGTTACATTAGTTGTATGTTTTTTGTATATATATATATATGGACTAATGTGTCCTTGTTGTCATAGAGTTGCATTTAATTGACTTAATTGCTAAACACTACTGATGCATTGTACCGTAACGTACTTCATAAACGTCACATTATTACATTCATCATTCCTGCTATAAAAGTCCTTCACAGTGTGAATTCATGCAGTGCACACATGGGCGCACGAGTTGTCCTGTTTGACAACGGTCATGTGTTTGTGGTCTTCTTCTGTTGCAGGACAGAGTGAGTCTCAGATGGAGGAGTCTCATCTGTGTGCGTTTATTTATCCGCTCAGTAAACACAGACCTGTTATTTTGTCCGAGTGTCTGTCTGCTGGCGTCACCATGACGCACACCTGGGTGGAGACCATGTGACATCACTCCTCTGGGGCTAAAGGGCGTCGTCGTGACACAGTGCAACCATAACGACGTGGTTTCACCTCCTCCATGTGAGTGTGTGTGTGTGAGTACGAGCTTTAAAACACAGCAATGTGTGTGTTGCTGCTTTGAGTCACGTCTGACACCGTAATTCCTGCCTGATGTCAAGAGTTTGTTAGAAAGCAGGCAGAAAAGTCTGATACATACACACACACACACACACACACACACACACACACACACACTCATACGTAACGGAAAACCTATAAGTATTCGTTTTGCGTATCAATAATTCATTTATACGAACATGCACTACGTGATTCCTGTGTGTGTGTGTGCGTGTGTGTGTGTGTGTGTGTGTGTGTGTGTTTGTCTAATTATAATCTGAAAATACAGAAACTGTGACAAATCAATGTGTGTGTGTGGTTGACAGACGCATTGATTTGTTTGGGATTTGTCAGATTTAATTCAGGAACGTTAATCTGTTTTAAGACGAACTGTAAACATTTGGCTGTAAAGGTTATAATCCTGATCTGAGTCCTGACCAATCAGAAGCCTTCTCAACTCATCAGCCACTTTCCTTCCACATTATTAAATATATATTTTCCCTTCATATAGATAGAGATGTGATCAGGATCTCAGTGTGGACGTTGCTACATATCAACACAGGTGTAAACTTCATCTAGCTGAAATCATTTTTATATATTTACTATTTACTAAATCTGTCTGTTTATGAAAATCCAATGTGAGCTGAATAAAGTTTGAATGTATTGATTGATACGACCTGACTGTCAGGTCAATAATAATACAATGATGAGCAGCTCACTGGTTTTTATCTTTTTATTGATTTTATTTTTATTTTCAAATGTAACATACTAATCACAGGTGAGCAGGCTAAGTGGCTCTGCCATGACCTTTGACCCCCAGAATGAAACGCAGAGCATGGAAACCCATAAAAACAGATGTGCTATAATAATAGAAAGTTTTAATTAAAAATGAATTAATTGATATAAAGTTTGAGCAAAGGGAAACGCTGTTAGTGTTGAATGCTGCCGCTGAGTCTGATTCTAACCTCCAGTTTGAAGATGAAACATGTGAAGCGTTTTTATTTTTAGACGAGCTGCGACCACGACGCTGGATGAAATTAGTTTATGGCTCTGTGAATGTGTAAACACACACACACACACACACACACAGAGTCAGCCCTGCACCGCTGGCCTGAACGTGGCTCTGATCAGATCTGATCAGTTTCCGCTCAGCTTGTTTTCTCGCAGCGTGAACACACAGGAGCAGCAGCATGCATTTCCTTGTTGTGTGTGTTGTGTTTTTTTTGCTCCTGTAATTTCATGCAGCAGAGAAGCTGCAGGGTCTTTTCCTGCCAGCCTCCGTCCGAGCGTCTGCATGCACAGTCGCAGCAGAGCAGGTCGCAGCAAGAACATCAAGACGCTTCTCCACAATGACGCTTAAAAACGCCAGGAAACGAACAGAGGCAGAAGTAAAGCAGCCTCTGACGACATGAACCCTCTCACTGTTGAGCTGTGAGTCAGTCTGCTGTTAAGTTGGTTTTGATGGCTCAGCATCAGGGTTTAGTTTTATCTGTTCATCTTTATTCTATCTGTTTATCAGTTTTTTGGACTGAGATGTAAAAATGTTCTTTCTTTGTAGCTTATTTTAAGAGGACTCTGGTCTTCAGAGGCCCCCTGGTGGTTGGAGGCCTCTGGTCTTCAGGGCCCCCGGTGGCCTCTGGGCAGCTCCTCCTCCCATGAGTCTCGGCAGCACATATTTATTTAGTATCTGCACATTGATCACACTGGTTTGCGTTTAACCTACTTAGGCAGGGAGCGAGCGAGCGAGCTAAGCTGAGCCCCCTGCAGGATTTAACATTTCCAACTGTCAGGATGAATTAAGCGGCACTAATACCACTTTCATCCCTCGCTGGGCTCCTTCGCTGCTGTGACTCACGGCTCTGCAGCGTGGATGCTGGAGCGCTTCAGAAAGTGATTCTTTTAAACATCCATGTTGATGAGAGTCTGATCTGCTCCCAGCGGCTTCAGGAGAAAAACAAAACACAGTCGTCATGATTTCAATATATGTTAAAGGACAAGATAGTAATTTACCTCCAGTTAAGACAAAACTACAACGTTTAGGTTTTAAAAGTTATTTTAATTATTGTCCAAGCTACTCGATCACATCCCGGGTTATAAATCTTTTTATTGATGGAATATTTTGTGGAAATGTAACAGATGAAATGTGTCACATGGTTTGTTTGTGTTAAATCTTTCCGAGGTCTTTCTGATGGAAATCGTTCTGTTTTCCACTTCCTGGTTTCTGGAAGATGCCGAATCGTCTGTTTTAAAGCCGCAGCCACGTTTTACCATTAAAACAAACAAACAAACAAACAAAAAAGATGAAACATTAAAAACCTGTTCATTACAGAGACACAGTCTTCCCACACCAGCTCCACTGTGTTTCCAGCTTTTCCAAAGCCAAGAAGAAAAAAAAACACCTCCATGAATTGTAGACGAGTGTGAAGAGGATTAATTATAGAGCAGTAAAACCTGTGGCTAATGTGCTGCGTTCAGACCGACACTAATGCTAATGACAGAGACCAGCTTCACGTCTCCACACACACACACACACACACACACACACACACACACACACACACACACACACACACCAGCATCTGTTTTTCATCTCGCAGTCACAGTGACCAACACAACAACCTCAGGTCCACAAACACAAGCTTCTCCTCTGATCCTCAGACTTCAGGAGCATTCAGCCAGGGTTCCAGCTTTTAACCTTCACTTCTTACAGTGGATTCATCAGAGCAGCACATAGGCAGGACGCGCACAGACACACACAGACACACACAGACACACACAGACACACTCAGACACACACAGACACACACAGACACACACAGACACACTCAGACACACACAGACGGTGTTGTGTTGTGTTGTGTTGTCGGTGTTGTATCAGAGCTGCCGCACAAAGTGCAACACAGATCATACATTGTCAGGCTATAGTAGGTCTGTGTGTGTGTGTGTGTGTGTGGTGTGCATGCATGCATGATGTATGTGTGTGTGTGTGTGTCTGCAGGCATCTACCAGTGTAGCCGCGAGGAAACGGCAGCTGTCTAAACGCATCGACAAACGAATAACTGCACACACACACACACACACACACACACACACACAGAGTGTATTTTAAACAGTCTTTCTGGTTTAATGAGGTTAAATGAATAAGTGATGTTTGAGTAGTTTCTCCTACTGTTTTATTATTATATTATATATATATATATACTATTATAAATATATATGAATATAATTTAATGTAAAGGAGAATTTCTATGTTTTACCTCAGTGAAAGTTGGAGAAACAAACGTTGTACAGCTGATGTAGAGCCTGTGTGTTTGTGTGTGCAGCTCTTCAGCAGACACTGAGCGTCTGGTTGAGTGGGGATGAGATGATGTGAGGTGAGGAGGGTGGAGCCAGAGGAGGACGCCAGGTGAATCCACTGCAGGTCACAGCTTTAACTGAGAGGTCAACTCATATCTCATGAGTATTTTCACTCGGCCCTCAGGGAGTCTCACAGTTCTGTTTGCCTGAAGGGGGAGCGTCTCCTCAGACGTGGTCTTCTCAGATGATGTCAGCTGGAGCCTGGAGGCCGCAGCTAAAACCAGACTGGAACTTTAATCCAGAACGACGTTCCTGCATCCAGATCTGAAGAATAAACCGCCGCTGCGACTCCGAGAAAAAACACCGCAGGAAGTGATGCGTGCACACAGAGCGAGGACGAGGAGGCGGGTCGAGGTCTGCTGTGACCTCCTGACCCCTTGTCTTGGCACTGAGGCCGAGACACTGCAGGTCAGATCAACCCTCAGCATCACACTGTAAACAACGTCCAGGCTGGTGTGTGAGTTCACCCGCCATCATCATCCCACATTCCTCTGCCTTCAACAGCTGAGGAAAGACTACATCAAAATAATAACCATTTATTAAATGTAACTTTGATTTAAAGTTGTTTTAATGCAGGGTTAAAATTGGACCAATAGAAAGCACTGGTGAATTTAGAGGAGAGATGTGAAATGTGAATGTGATGAGTCAGCAGCAGGTGATCACACCTGTCACTAATCACGCTAATCACGCTGTCTCATCTACACGTACAGATACTGGAGCCTCAGACCACACCCACGCCACGCCCACGCCACGCCCATCCCACGACCCCCGTCTCCTGACTGAACCCCCGTCTGAAGGTAAATGTATGAAAGGTGGTGTCAGGCCTCAGTCTCCGAGGGAAACGAGCTCAGACCTCGTTACATGTCAGATCATTAGGTTCATGTTCCTGCTGTAACCTCTCATCGACCAATCAGAACGAGCGAAGAAAAAAAAAACAGTGAGAAAGTGAGAGTCAGATTCTCACTTTACTGACATTTAAATCAGGTACATCACACACACACACACACACACACACACACACACACACACACAGAGACAGCACTTGGCAGTACGTGGTGACTCAGCGTGTCTGTGGGCGGAGCATCTGAGTCACCCTCAAATATCAAGAGAGCCAAGAATACTTTCCTCCATCCATCCCTCCATCCCTGCACACCTCCGCCATCCCTCCATCATATGGACGGGATTTTTATTCATCTTTCTTCGATCACAACAACATGTTGCATTTGTTGCATTTGTTGCGTTTGTTGCGTTTGTTGTGTTTGTTGTGTTTGGTGAACAAACAAACGTTTTGGTCGCATAACAACGTACGTCCAGAGTGTGTAGTCAGTGCTCCAGTCGTTGTCTGGATGATGGATCGGCTGATTGTTGCTGTTGGCTGAAACTGGCGATGATTTTTCCTGCTGGCGAAAGTCACGTAAACAACAGAACAAAGTGTGTGACTGTTGAAATGATTCAGCGTGTGAACGTTAACAGATGTTTGTTCCTCAGCCTCCTCTCTGGCTCTTTCCTTTATCTTCTACCTCTGTTTTTGTTTGGAGTTTGTGTCGCCATAGCAACGTCAACTCCAAACGCCAACCAGAGACAGCTGAAAACTGTAAGCGTGTGTGTGTGTGTGTGTGTGTGTGTGTGTGTGTGTGTGTGGTCATGGTTATGTAACAGGCAATAACTCTTTGAGCCAACAGTCTAAACAGAGAGGGAGACGCAGAGTGAAGTCATGAACCAATCAGAAGCCAGGAGATGTGTGGATTCCACTGTATCATATGGGCTGGATGATGGAGATGTGTTTGTGTGCTTGTGTATAAATGAAGGTTAATTGACAACTCGTTTCCCCTGAATGTCTGATTGGACAGATCAGATCCTGCAGTGGGACGTCCTCCCGCTCGGGCGCTGACACAGATGGCGTCTCCCTCAGAGGCCCACGCCCATCAGGACGCTCCACCCTCCCCTCAGTGTGACGTCACTGCTGCGGCCAGCAGGTGGGGGTAGTGATGCCTCAGGTGAGTCTCATAAGGTGTTGCAGGTCAGAGCTGGTGGTCTGACCTCAGGTCACTGCTGGAATTAGTCTGATTTACACATCTGCCCCTGAATGCAACACGGTGTCTGATACCACACACACACACACACACACATATATATATATACACAGTTTATATAGATTATTCTGTTTCCTGCTTTTGGTGAAGGATGAAGAGAAGATTCTTCTTTTTTCTTACTTATGATGCTGCAGTGTAAAATGTCCCCACTGCGAGGAAAACAAACGACCATATAGAAATATAATAATCATCTTCGTATTGAACTCAATGCCAGAACCCCCCCCCCACCCCCTTCTTTTCATTGTAGAATATTTTGAGTGCTGTAAATCAAGTGGTGTTTAAATCCCTGTTTAATTCTACTCTGGCTTTCATGGATTTAAGAAACTCAGCAGTGTGTGGTAAAACATGTTTTTCAGCGGTGTGTGTTTCTAACCTGACAACATGTAAAACAACAACAACAACAACAACAGGCTCCGGCGTCGACTGTCAACACTCGTTTATCCACAGACGTCTTTATTTTTAACAAACAGAATCATCAGGGAGCAGAAACACAGAGAAACCACGAGACGGTGAACTTACCGCTCTGTGTGTGTGTGTGTGTGCGTGTGTGTGTGTGTGTGTGTGTGTGTGTGAGAGAGAGGTGTGGGTGGAGGGGGTATTAGTCACCAGAAATGGCACAGAGCCTCTCTCAGTAAGTGGGTCACTCCATCTGGAGCAGAATATGGGAAAAAAAAAAGCGACATGTTTTTTTCCTAACAGTTCAAGAAGAAAACTTTCTGTCAGAACAAAGTGAAAATAAATCAATAAACCAATCAATCAATAGCAGCAGTAAAAATGTCAATCAGACAACTCGTTGATCACAGTTAGCTTCGCTTCATGAGGTCATGTATGTCGTACTTGTAACATTGTTTATAATGTTAATGTGAAAAACACAAACATTACATTGACCTTTGGTGCCTTAAGGTCACAGAGTTAGAGGATTTGTGTCTTCGTGACGTCAACTTTATCCAGGTTTTACAATTGATCCAGTTTGTTTTTTACCATTTTTAACCACAAAACACACAAATTCCACAGGTTTCTTGTTGATGTGTTTGTTTTTCCTGTACAGATGTTTTTTACAGGACACGTTACATATTGTATATATATTGTATAAGTCATCATATCATACGTGTACATGTGTAACTGTGCTGGGACAGACTGTGACCTCTGAGTTGTCGTAACGATGGGTTGGAGTCTGTGTGGTGTGTTAACACTGTGACCGATGTGTCATTGAAGGATTCTGATAAACACTGTCATTAACGTGAGCGACTCCGTCACCGACAACAAAACAACACAACACAAAGACCTGTTACATCCACATTTATTTATTGACGGCCTCACACTAAACACATTTAGTTTTAAGCTCTGACTGAAAAAGGGGGGGGGGGCGTTTAAATGTGTGTTTGTTTGTTTGTTTGTTTGTTTGTGTAGAATCCCCTGCTGGCCTCCTGAAGGAAACACACATCAGCAGCATCTGCGCACAAACCGCAAAACAAACCATTAAAAAATCCGCTTTCAGTCGAAAAACCAACCTCAGTTGAGTCATGTCAGTGGATTCCAGGATAAAAGTCCCGTTCTTATCAAAGTGGAGAAGAGACAGGGTGAAGTGTTTCACTTCACTGCTCTGATTCACTTCATCCTGATGAATCACTGACGAACGCAGCCAGAAAACCAGCACACACACACACCGCCTGGCCAAAAGTATGTGGACAGCCTGCCTGCTGGTGTAATGGCCTGTTAGAATGAGAAAACCAAAACCAAAACAAACAGCTGAAGGACTCAAAAGTTTCTGACGTCAAAGTCATCGTTTTCAAATATTCCCTGTGGAGGTCAGAGGTCAGAGGTCAGAGGTCAGAGGTCAGGCAGAAACGCAGACTCATCAGTATCCGTTCTTCTGTTTCACAACAAAAACAAAACCTGAACGCTTCATGAAAAGGAAGAATGTGTTGAAGTCCTGAAATATTCACTTACGTCTCCACAGAGGTTTCATTCCTCAGCGAGACTGGCAACTCCCGGCTGGGTGAGGCGTTCAGGGACCATCGTAAGATGTGGCTCCCGTAACATGGACGACAATGATTTGACAAAAAGCAAACGAGCAGCATTTGAACGTTTCATCACTGAATATTTTTACCACAAACGTCTGAACACAGCGAAGCAGCAGGGGAAGGGAAGAATCACATCTGTTATACAAAACGCATTCATAATAAATAGACACAAAGTGTTTGATCGTACACAAACGTCAGCATCGTCACCGACAACAACAGCTTTTATACATTTATACAAAAATAGAATCAATATAGAAGCAGGAAGCTTTGTTCAAGTAAAAAAACAAAAAAACATAAAGATTGTTGTCAAAGTTTGTCCTGTTGTTTTCAGACTGAAACTAAGACTCCGTTTATTTGTCACTGTTTCCACACTGTAATCAAATATGTCGATTTCAACAGGTCTGTGTTGAATCAGCAGCAGATTCATCACACACTGTAAAAAACACTGTCGATTAGCTTTCAAGGTGAACAACAACACAAGCAGACTGAGTGTGAGTAGATATTTTTTACAGTGTAGAAGAAGTGATGAGCGTGATGACTCCTGCTCAACATAAAATACAGATCGGTGGAAAATAACATCTCAGTCCATGTTCAGATCAGTTTCTACATTTCAGACCCAAAGAGACAAAGATAATCAGGTTTTTGTTCTTGTGGGGTTTTTTTTCCGGAAGTGGATTAAAGATCCAGGAAAACGGAAGAGTTTCCATCAGCATTCCTTCAGAGCTCGGGGTCAGAGGTCAGGGACAGAGGTCAGGGACAGTAATGGACATAGATCTGCATGAACACACAGTGAGATTATAGTAAAGTAGAAATTACAGTAATCTGATTACAAATACGAGACGCAGCCTCGGCCACTGGGAGTGAGGCGTTCACTGACATCTGAGAAACAAAAATAATATGTCTTTTTCAAAACTGTGATCAACAGTGTAAACACACTCAGCCCCCACCACACACACACACACACATACACGCAGGCGCGCACACACACACACACACACACACACGCACGGACTGAGAGTCTTTAAAACGTCTTTTTTTAAAATTCCGTCTTAAGAGTGGCAAATTGTCCACGTTGTGAACGTCCCTCCTGTCGGAGACTCGTCCTGTCTCGTGTCTCCTGTCTCCTCCGGCCGCTGGATGATGGACAGTGGTTTGCTGGGACAAATCCCTTCACACGTCCATCTGTCCAGTGGAGAGAGACGCTGTTGAGACAGAGGTCCTCGTCCTCTGCTGGCTCTCACCGGGAGCACAGGTGGAAATGATAAAGTCGCCGTCGTTCTCTCAGTCTTCTCAGCAGCTGGAGTCCTCGCTGCCAGTGGCTCCGCCTCCTCCTCTGGACTTGGCGGGAGCGGAACCGACAGCGATTTGACAGCCGTTGGTGACGTGACTCATGACCTTCTGTTTGAGCTGAGCGACCTGCTCTCTCAACATGGCGGCGGTGGAGGCCAGGTCTGAGTTTTGGTTCTTCAGAACCTTCACCTTCTCCTCAAGGCGCGATATCCGCTCCAGCTTCCGCTTGCGACACTTGGAGGCGGCGATGCGGTTGCGGAGCTTCTTGCGTTCCGCTTTGATTCGCTCCTGTGTCTCCAGGTCAATCGGGGAGAGGGAGGGCGGGGACATGGGCTCGCCTGGAGGATGAGGCACCTCAGGGACAGTCTGAGGGGCGTCCAGACCGCGGTTGTGAGGCTGAGCAGGTCCAACGCCGCCACTGCCCGACCCACCGCCATATGCAATCTGACCCCCGGAGTATGGCATCTGACCTGGGTTGTAGCTGCTGAGGTTGGTGTACACAGGCATGTCTCCGCTGGACATCAGGTTCCTCTGGTAGGATGCCTGCAGGGAGACGGTGCAGGACGAGGACGGGGACATGGCACCGCCTCCGATCAGCTGGTTCTGTTTGTGAAGGTCCGCGAGAGCCTTGACAAAGCCGTCAGCGAATCCCTCTTGCTCGTTGGTGGCCTGGCCGCGGTAGATGAAGGGGTTGGTGGAGTTGGTCACGGGGCTGGTGGTGACCAGGCCCTGGTTGGACTGGATGATCAGGTGCTCCAGGTCGGGGGACGCCAGCTTCAGCAGGTTCATGTCGGCAGAGGACGATGACATCAGCGAGCTGTTGGCGGTCAGCGGCAGGTTGCTGGGATTCCCACCCCTCCCTCCTGCAGCACCACCGCTGGAGAAGTGATGGCCGCCTGTCATGGCCATGGCCTTCTTGCTCATCAGCATCTTGTTGCCCGGGTAACGCTCGTACTCGGCGACATGGCTGTAGCCGGAGACAGCGGGAGAGTCGTCGTGGTAGAAAGGAGTCTCCATCTTGGCCGTCATTGATGAAGACGCGTGTGAGAGGAGATCTTCATAATCAGATTAACCTGGATGTCAGAGGAGATTGGAAAAGTTCCACTGACGACAGCAGCTGAAGGATGAAGAGCAGACGAGAGCCTGCAGGTGTGAGAGGAAGAGGAGCACACACACACACACACACACACACACACACACACACACGTTACTGAGGTGTCAGCCGAGATGTGTGTGTGTGTGTGTGTGTGTGTGTGTTGTTCATTATCTGAAATGAGGCTGGAGAAATTATTATTTTGTTTATGCTCTGATGGTCAAAGGTCAAGGTCACTCTGGTCAGTCAAGTCAGTTTCACTTCACTTTCCTATGAAGTCAAATTGAAACCTGGCCGTGACATCAGGTCAGTGTGTGGAAACATGGTTTTAACCAGCGGAGACTCGTCCAGTAACTCAACCACTAAACCACCACACCAGAGTCGACTCAGCTCCACCATCATCTCTGACATTTACTTCAGCAGCAACACGAGGAAAAACTGAGCTTCACACACACACACACACGCACACACACACACACACACACACACGCACACACACGCACACACACACACATCTCATGACTAATGTTTAGGAGGAAGATGAAGTGGAGTGTGAGCAGTGAAGCAGTGAACCACCAGGCTGAAGTGAGTCTGCTGATACACACACACACTCACACACACTCACACACACATACTGCCAGAATAGTCATATCATACATATAAATGAAAGGTGACATGGTCAGCTGTGTGTGTAAATGACCATCAGCGTGTTTACTTGTGTTGACGATTAATGAGAAAAAAAGTCAAATCAGGCAAAGTTAACAAAAAACACACTGCGATCAGTTTTTCTTCAATATGATCAATTAAAAACTGATCAAGTTTAAAAAAAACAGTGTGTTAAACATCAAACAGGCTGCACCTGCATCAACAGTAAGTTACTCCTGACATCAGAGTAACAATACTAATCCATCATATTCTGTAATATACAACACACAAACAGGAAGAGGAATGTTAATAACATGACTTTATCCCTCTGTCACACACACACACACACACACGCACACACACACAGTAACAACTTCAGAGTGATGGATTCTCGACACCGTGACATCACAACACAATGTGGACAACAACACCATAATAAAAGCTGATGGAGGTTCATACTCACAGAGAGAAGAGAGAAGCTGCTGAGCAGACTGACAACACACTGAGTGAGTCAGAGAGAGTCTCACTGCACTCTGCCTCCCTCCCTCTCTCTCCCTCTCTCTCCCTCTCTCTCTCCCTCTCTCTCTCTCTCTCTCTCCCTCTCTCTC
>JAFBJQ010001257.1:223483-258483 GCA_016785345.1 Trinectes maculatus
GTAACCCGTCACAGGTTTGTCCTGGCGGGGGAGGAAACCGGCGATCAGTGGTTTTCCTGATGCGTCAAGCAGCTGGGGAATTTCCAGGATGTCTGCTTCACTGTGGTGACACTCATCCATGTAGAGAGGACGACAACTGTGTTCACCCTGGAAAACACAACACCCGCGTCAGAGTGAGACAGAGAGACGGCGTCTGACATCAGGTGAAAGAACCCACCAGAGACGCCAGCCACTTGTCCGTCAGCATGGGCCTCGGGATGGGAGGATAAACCGCCTGCTTGATGCTGTCGGAGACAACGGGACATGAACATGAGTCTCAGCACAAGTGTGTGGATGCCGTCAGAAACAAAGTGCTCAGAGGCGCCCTCACCAGGCCCAGTGTGTGTAGCACACGATGGTGAGGAGGGACATAAGAGTGAAGACCGTCACCAGGGCAACGATGACGGCTTTGATCGAGTTATCAGCTGTGGATTTAAGAGCAACAAGAGTCAATCAGACAAACGTCAGACAGAGTTTTCTACACCTGACCAGGTGTGAAGGTGAGAAGGTGAAAAGGTGAAACCCACTCGGTGAGTTCAGTGTGAAGGTGAAGAACGTGGTGCCACATTCTCCCACAGCCGTCTGGGCCTTCACCGTGAAGGTGTAGGACCTGAACTTCAGCTGTGTGGCTGTGAGGCTGCTGGCTTCAGGACGACCTGCAACAAGACGAGCAGAAGGTCGGCACCGCTGAAGACCCTGCCACCTGGGTCAGGGAGACAGGGGTCACGTGGGGTCACAGTACCTGTGCTCACGTTGAAGTCTCTGCCGTTGTCGGACCAGTAGAGGACGTAGCCCTGGATGGCGGCGCTCTGCTCGGTCAGGGACACGGGGGCCCAGGACACCTCCATGCTGGACTCCACCTGTTTCCCCTCCAGGCTCCTGAAGAGGCCGTCCTGTATTCCTGCACAAACACACAAACACAACACACGCGTCTTTAAAACAGTGAGCTGCATTGTGCTGCTGCGGGTCACAGCGGGTCACAGCGGGTCACAGCGGGTCACAGCGGGTCACAGCGGGTCACAGCGGGCTGACGTGTGTGCTCGTACTCTGCTCGCTGGCGTAGCCCTCTCTCCTCTCCAGCAGCACCGGGGGTCCCTGAGTGCAGGCAGACACTGACAGCGAGTACCTGAGTCCAGACTTCAGCTTTTCTGAGGCAGAGAAACGACACAAACACATGAGTGCCACACAAAGAGACGCGGCATCACACAGGAGGAGCGGTGGGAGACACACTGGAGCTGATGGTGGCGTGAGTCTGAGGAGGACGGACTCTGAGCCACTCCACAGCAGCGTGGTCCGAGGTGGGGAACCAGTCCACCACGTATCCACAGCGGGCTGCAGGAGCGGCGGCCCAGCTCAGACTGAAGCTGCCGTTGACGCCAGTGATCCAGGCGGCGTGCGGTCTGCTTTCACCTGAAGGGGAACAAATCAGACGTGTCTGGATCCTTCCCGCTTCTTCCACAAGGGCAAAGGTCACAGCTCGCTCACCTGCTGACTCACCTGGACTGAAGCGGGGCGTGGTGATGGCGGACGGGGCGGAGCTGCCGTGTTCATTTCTTGCCGTGACGCTAACGAGATAGTGTTGGTTGGTGTCTTCGAGGAGAACCACCTGGTGCTGGTCTCGGCCCACTGTGGTTGTGTTGTGTTGCGTCTCTGTGGTCTTTGTCCAGGTCACTGTGTAGTTCATGATGCGTCCATGACTCTGGTTTTCCTTTGGCACCTGCACAGACGCCACACCGTCACACCTGTACACCGTCACACCGTCACACCTGTACACCTGTACACCTGTACACCTTTACACCTGTACACCTGTACACCTGTATACCATCACACCTGTACACCTGCACACCTGTACACCATCACACCTGTACACCTTTACACCTGTACACCTGTACACCTGTATACCATCACACCTGTACACCTGTACACCTGCACACCTGTACACCTGTATACCATCACACCTGTACACCTGCACACCTGTACACCTGCACACCTGTACACCTGTATACCATCACACCTGTACACCTGTACACAAGCTGTTTCTGACACTGTGTCTCATTTACCTTCCACATGATCCGAGTCAGATTTTCCTTCACCTGGATCCAAACGTCCAGAGCATCTGGAACTGTCAGACACACACACACACACACACACAGACACACACACAATCTGATCAACTGTCAAGTTCCAACTGCTACTGAAGGTGCAGAGGAAGGAGACAAGGAGACGAGGAGACAAGGAGACTAGCTCCTCCTTGTCTCTCCGTCCACTCTAGCTTCACCACGAGTGAACACAAACACTGGTGGACACATGATGTTGATGAAATGTGACCCACCGTCTCCGTCGGTGTGGAAGCTGGACGTCCTGCTCCAGTCACTCCACTTCCAGAGATGCTGCGTTGTCGCACACCGCACCGTCACGTCGTACGTCCAGTTCGGTGTCAGGTCGCTCACAACCGCAAACGTGAGGCCAACGCCAGCGTTCTCGCTCTGCCGACACGACAGCCGCCGGATGGTCTCAGAGAGGGGACTTTTATTTTGAAAAACAAAAAGTCCTTCCTGTGTCAACTCACCAGGACATGCGTTTGACCGTGGCTCACGTTGACTTGGCAGGTCATGTTGAGGTCAGAGTAGCGCTGTGGCGTCCAGGCCCACGTCAGGCTGGCGTTCCTGCTGTGGACGGACGAAGCCGTGACTCGCTCTGGTGCAAACATGTGCACTGAAAGAGAGGAAGTCACATGATGACGGGTGATGTCAGACGTTGTGGTTGAACGCTGACGCTGATGCCCTGACAGTGATACCTCGTCTCATCAGGTCCACTCTGTCCCTCAGCTCCACCTGTCCCAGCTCGTTCTGAGCCGTCAGAGTCCAGTCTCTCTCTCCACCGTCCACCGGCCCGGTCTGAGAGCACGAGCCCCGAGACGCTGCTGGACACGGCCTGCAAGACAACACCACAACACAACACCCACAACACAGTCACACACTGACTGACGCGCAGCACACAAACAGAAACACAACTCTGCTGAGGAAGCAAAGGAAGGTGAAATGATCTTCTTCCATGTTCTCGTACGCGTCCACGCCGAGTGTAGTTGTGTAACAGCGGGTGTAGTTGTTGTGTAACAGCGAGTGTAGTTGTTGTGTTACACTGGGTAGGGTTGTTGTGTTACACTGGGTGGAGTTGTTGTGTAACAGCGGATGTAGTTGTTGTGTTATACTGGGTGGAGTTGTTGTGTTACACTGGGTGGAGTTGTTGTGTTACACTGGGTGGAGTTGTGGTGCAGTTTACCTTCCAAGAAGCTGATAGGTTGTGGGTTTTGTGGGCAGGTGTGTGTTTCTTCCCACTGTCCAGTGACATTCCACTGATTCCAGATCCCGGGTTTCGCACTGCAGGTCTTTGTCGTCAGGTGGATCTGGGTTTTCAGACAAACACATGGATTCATAGGAAACGAGTCAAACAGCTGATCGATGTAAATAAAGCAGATGATGTCTCACTGACAGCCGATGAAGACACAGGCGCCGTTCTCAGCGTTTTCACCGCGGGCGTCTGTTGTTGTGCATGTGACGTCAGTGCAGCTGTGAGCTGACGCCTGCTGCAGATCCACCGTCACAGCGTACGTCTGGTTGCTGATGCGGCGGGGGTTCATGTGGCTGTGGTCATATCCGTTCACAGACATCCGGTCAAAGGTGTGTCCTTCAGGCAGGACGCAGCAGAAGGTCACTCTGCTGCCCACCTCAAACACCTGGTCCTGTGGATAAACCTCCGGGTCTGTGGACGTTTCCTCTCCTGCAAAAGCACAAGAGTCTGAATCAACTCCACTGGTGTCTCCACCGGTGTCTCCACCAGTGTCTCCACCGGTGTCTCCACCGGTGTCTCCACCAGTGTCTCCACCAGTGTCTCCACCGGTGTCCAGTGTGTAAAGGGACAGTGTGAGTAGGTCTGATGGATAAAAACATGAAGGTGTGTAACGTTGAACCTGGGAGAGTCTGTTCTTGTCTCCAGCGACTGGGCAGGTCTCCGTCCCGGGAGCTGAGTCTGACCGTGTGGGGGACACACTCCAAGGCCAGATGGGACGTCCACTTCCAGGAGTGAGTGGATCCGATCTGATCAGGCGTCACTGCGACCTCGTCCTGAAACACGTCAACGAGGAAATGAGGGCTCTGTTCGTCTGGTCCCACAGAGGAGCACGTGTCAGTGTGAACCAAGCAGCTCGTACCTGGTGCACCGGCTCCTCTGCCAGCAGAACCGTCAGCTCGTACACCACCACATGGCGGAGCGCAGAGCAGGACGGGTCGTCCTGCCATGTGGACAGGATCGTCTGGCCGGAGCTGCTGAGGGTCAGATTCTGAGGTCCACAGTGTCGAACCGCTGAGGGACGAGTGAGACAGACAGAGGGACAGCGAGGGGGGGGTGGGGGGTGGGGTTCATATATATGGTTTCATATTTAATATAAAGAGTCCACATATCAGGTCAATAACACTGACTGACCGAATATTTACTCTTGACAGAGGTGAGTGTTGGTTTTATTTATGTGTTGGTTTTAAATGTAGATTTCTGACAGATTCTATTTCGATCTGAGGGCAGATGTTTGTTGACCCCTCTGCCTGTTGGTGAATGAACGGATGCAGAGTGTCTGTAACAGGAAGCTGGAGACCACAGAGGAACATCAGGATTCACATCAGCACTTAACAGAGGCCATCATCTGAGGGTCAGGTTTCATCACTCTGCTCTCAGCATCACTAATGTGAGTGTGTGAGTGTGTGAGCAGAGAGAGCCACGCAGGAGATGATGTTCATGTTCCCCTCAGGAGGAACCAACCCTCTGTTTCCATACAGCGCCATCAGCAGGTCAAGGTCTGCACCTCAGCTGGACTTTGTGTGAGTGACCATAACAAAGCAGTGTCACGTTGACAATAGATCAGTGTTTAACTGATCAATAACGACTTGTATCCATGTTCTGCTGTGTAGATATGAAAATACCTGTGCAGGTGGTTGAAAGGTCGACACACTCACTGTCTCCTGCTCCGTCTCCATCCTGTGAGCTCACACTCACCACTGTGAGCAGGAAGCAGCAGGCGATGGTGGTGATCCTCCTCATGCTGACTGCGATCAGCTGTTGTCAGCAGCTCGACGTGGATCCAGATGTCAGACACAGCTGCTTGAAGAGGTAAACATCAGCTTCATCCAGGAGTGGAAATAAGAAGCGGGTCAGTGAAGGAGCCTGTTTCTGCCGCGTGCAGAGGCTCTCTGGTCCAGTTGCTGCTGTTGTCACACTGATGGTTTGTTCTGTGAAAACAACCCGCCCTTCCAGTGAAAACTCATCTGCTGTTGCTCATGATTGTGAAATCCATGTGGAATCCAATACAGGAAATGTAGCCACTGCTTTCTGTAAACCGTGACTCACAGAGACCAGAATGGACCTGCCTCAGCTGCACTCAGCACCTTCTGAAGCTATTTGCATATTTCACCCAGACAGGAAGAAAAACAACCGAGCTGGAATCTGACCAGCATCTTTCCTCAGAACCTGTACAATACGGACAAAGAACCGTGTGATCCAGAGAGCGAGAGGGAGCTGCTGGAGGAAGAAACAACACAACCCACAGACAGTGTTTTTCAAACATCTATTGAAATCAGGAGCATGTGCTTCATGATCCGCCCAAAGTCATACGCTTCATTTCTACCTGTATAATCATAGTGATCACACCTGGTCAACAAGATCCACTGAGCCTCGTGGATTTAACACTAACTGGCCGACAGTCGCACAACACTGTTCATCTGCAGACAAAGAGACGCGGTGTACATTTCAAACAAGGCAACTGTAACAGGTGAAATGAACAGGCACCGAGGTAAACAGGCAAAGAAGAATCAAAATCAGACAGTGGCACAGACTGATACACAGTGGATGGTTATGGTGTAAAAGGATCAGATGAATCCAGGAGCATGTTGTTTATTATGGAATCATCGAAAGCAATAAATTAAAAACCCAGATTACTGGTCGGATGGAGAAGGCGTGACTGCTCCATCATCGTGGTGTCATGTTGAGTGGAACAGACTCGTCAGCCGCCACAGCGACAGGTTTCTAACGCTCAGCTTCATACAGTACAGATCATATGGTCCCCGTGTGTGTGTGTGTGTGTGTGTGTCCCATATGACCTCAGATGAAGACCAACCTGGTCACGTTCATGGTAGAGACAGTTTCCAATGTCGTGTTCCAACGTTGAATGATAAGATGAATTATTAATATTACAGAGGCGGAAACTCTTTTTTTTTACGCTTCTACAACATTAACTTGTGTCAAATGATTTTTCCTGTTTGTTGCAGCTGAAGAACCAAGTGGTTTTGGTTCATTCAGATATTTTCTGTCCTGCTTGATTTCAAATGATTCCGTGTGTTGGTAAACGAACACGTGACCATCATGAGGACTGAATGATGATACAGCAGACATGACGTCGTCATTTCAAGTGCACGATGACACCTGATGTGAAGATGTCAGGACACACGGGTTCAGTCTAACACCTGGATCAGCAGTCCGCCACCAGCTGTGACTTGTCGCCACCTCGTCTCTGAAGCCTGCAGCGGCGTCACAGTTTGGCTCTCAGAGTCTGGTCCAGCAGAGTCCTCATGTCTAACAGCGCCGCCTCCATCGCCTGAGCCAGATCTGCTGCGCTCGTCTCCTTACAGGTGTTGAAAGACGACACGGCAAAGTTGATGTGATCGTTCATGGGGTTGTAGCACACGCCGTATCCGTTTGGCACGACAGGACCGAAACACATGACACAGTCTGTCTTGGACGGCACCTGTTGGAGAGCAGAGGTGAGTGAGCGGCGTCTGTACAGGCAGTGACAGTGTGACAGCAGGTCGCTGGCTGTCATAAGCCGTACCTGACTCGTAGACAGCTGGTAGTCTAATGCTTTAGCATAGGCAGGGTCTCTGAAGAGTTCAGGCACCGAGAGTTTTTCATCAACAGCCTGCATCTTTAAGCCCAGCAGGTGGCGGTCTATAGCCTGACCACTGATGGCCTGTTGACAGGAAGGGAGCTCATTAGCCTGTGGTGTTCATCACTGACATTAGCCGTTAGCCGTAAAAACAATGATGCAGCAGATAATTATTGAATGAGTCAGACGAGTCGGACTCATTCAACACTCACCATGTTGGTGTAGGCTTTGTGAGCCTTCACAGCTTTCTCCATCAGAGCAACCTTCTCTGTGTTCTGTCAGGAACAGGAACAGGAACAGGAACAGGAAGGAGACAGAAGGTTACGACTCATCGTACAGCCACTTACAGTTAAACACAGCATCACCGTGATCATCAGATCCCACTCGCTGTCTGACCTGTCTGCTGGGGTCATCAAAGGCCCTGACGAAGGCGGCTGAGGCGCTTGAGGCGGATCGGATCGTATCTGTACGTCCCAGTCTGAACATCCGCAGGGAGGCACTTTCATACGTGGCACAGCAGCGCTGGTACATCCTGCAGGGACAAGAGAGAGGAGGCGCTGAGCAAACTTAACATATTTCACCTCTATTAACGGACAAACAGATCGATATCTTCTCGCTTATCTTCCACCTGTCGCCTCACCTGAAGAAGGCCAGCTGTAGCGCCATCTGGATGAAGGCATCAGGACTCATCTTATGGGCCTTTGGAACATTTTTCCCAAAGTGGCTGAATACCATGACTCTCATATCCAGGTCCTGGGCCAGGCTGTGAGGGAGAGATGTCAGGATGGTGAGTCCCCACATGTCTCGATACCTTACAACATCAAGTGTAACTGTACGTATACTAATAAAAGCTGCCCTCACGTGTTCATACTCTGCTTGGCCTCCTCGATGTCCCTCTTGACCTCAGGTGTGATGTTGAAGTGTAGTTTCTGGGGCATTGGCAGAGGCTCCGTGAGAGGCTGCACCATCTCCGTCTTCCGCCTGTAACGTTCACCAGTACACAAACAAACAAACAAAACAACAACAGGAAACATGATGTGGAACAACAACAGCGCTGTGGGTGACGGCACTTTGTGTTCACCAGGTCAGGAATGTTCAGAGTCTCGGCCTCAGTGCTGAAGTTAAAATGAAATCCAGATAAGAAGATCGCCCAAACAAAAATAATCTTTCTCCTGCTTACGTGTATTCAACAACGTGGTCGATCAAGGCCACAATGGGTGGGCCCTCAGCGGGAGCGTGCTCATAGTTTGCACCACACGCCCCGTCCTCTCCAATAATAAACTGGAAGGAAAGATATTTGTTGACATGATAAAACATTTGTTGACATAAAAATGACTGAATAAATGCTACAGTCATTGTTAATCGTCTTTGCGCTGGAATCAGCGACAAACATCAAACTTAGTTTAATATTTCTCTGTGCGCTACCTGCAGCGTCTTGTCGAACCAGCGGTTGGCGCTGTTCCACTGGCTGCCGCCTCCGTGCAGCATCTGGATGGCGGCGGAGCTGCGATACATCTCGTCAGACACTTGAGGCATCGCTCCATCCAAACAGACTGTGAAGATGCTCCTCTGGATCATCGACACTGACTCTTTGTTGGTTTGATCTGTGGACATGTTGAGGACACGGGGACACACACACACACACACACGCACACACACAGAGAAAACAGCCTGTTACTGTGGAATCCACCCACAAACTGGCACGTCCACATCACACACACACACACACAGAGCTCAGAGTGTGTGTTGGTCCTGTAGCTTACCCCTGGTCAGGCTGATGTAGGCTTTGCCCCAGGAGTCGCGGTGCTGTGTGGTCAGGATGCCGACAGGCTCCAGGTCAGTCTGTGGTGAGGAGCTGCAGATTCTCTCCAGCTGAGCACACAGCTGATCGACTGTCAGCGGCGTCCCGTCGCTGTTGTACACATCCAGCGCAAAGAACTGATTCCACATGGAGGAAACAAAAAGCTGGGTCAGATATGATTTCACAGCATCTGGACAGCAGAACGCTGAGTCAGACAAAAGGTAAACGATACCATACAGGTAAAGGCAGTTGTGTTTGTTTGTTTGTTTTCTCTGCAAACACTCATCAGTATCATTTACATTCAACAAACAGAGGCATCCTGAAAATGTCCCCTGGAACATTTTGATGCAGACACACATGGACACACACACAGGGGACAGGGACGTGTAGCGTGTTGCTCCTCACCTGGCAGTTGTGTACCACAGTGATGTGTTTGGGCGGAGGTGAGCTCTTGGCGTAGTTCACCACCGAGTCTCTCTTCAGACCAGGGATCCGACAGGACGACAGCACCTCGTAATACTGATTCATGCACAGCGGTTTTCCTCCCAGGTACTCGACAGGTAACGTCTCACTGCAGAACAAACAGCAGCTCCGTCATGACACAGTAACATACAGGCGACATGCTGAGCAGCTCCGAGTGAAAGTAAACCAGAACATGTAGACTTTCATGATGTAAATGTTTTTCCTTTTCTGGGATGAAAACTGCATCTTTAGCTCAGTGCTCACTTGTCAATCATTGTCTTGAAGTCCAAAACGCCTGCTATCAACTTGGCTGCAAACCTAAACACAGAGAAAAACATTATTATGAACGTACAGGATATGGACATTTACATGTGACAGAAGATCATTCCTGCTGACATCATCGCTCTCTCGGTCAGCACCTTATTTGTCCCTGTTTATCACAGAAGTTCATACGAGGAAGGACCAGTCCAGGACTTGAATGCACCACCACAGACAACCGGTACTCCAGGTAGGCAACCTGCACCCACCACTCTGACAGCTGCACACACACACACACACGCAAACAGACAGGGGTCGATCAAAGGTCAAGATCCTGGCAGAACAATGAAGGTAATTCAAAAGGAAGCGTGTGTGTGTGTTCAGGTGAGTTGTGTTACTGGTGTGGATGAGCTCACCCAGTTCTCCGTCCTGCCCGCTCTCTTCTCCAGACCTCTCTGCAGTCGCTCCCCGACGCCGCCTGCTCTCTGGAACTCCTGCACCAGCTCTTTGGTTTGCTTCAGCTCATCTGCCTCCACGATGGGCTCCAGGGCCGAGATGTAGCGCTCACAGGTCTGCTGCAGCGGGGGGACCGGCAGGCTGGGCAGGCCCTGCTGGTGGGTCAGGTATCTGCCGGCGACCCGTGTTGCTGAGACGGGTTTCACCAGGTGATTTGTTTTCGCGAAGCCGCAGGGTTTCGCCATCCTCGCCTTCACCTGAGGGACACAGAATAGTTACATCCTGTTTGTACAGTGACAGTGTTAACATGCTGATCCGTGTCACGTGCACTGACAGGTCCAGTTCAACAGCTGATGTTCTGTTTATAACCCGAGGCAGAAATGTCACCGGCAGAGGGCGCTATGTGTTCAGCTGTTTCCCGTAAAACGAACCAAATCAGACGAATCTGCTGATCGAGTCCAAAACAGAACATTCGTCCTGGAACGGTAAACACCACCGACACCGGGGCAGAACCTCAACCGTGAAGCGAACAGCTGGGCACAGTTACAGCTTCTGAACAGATGAAAGTGATGTTTTACTCTGGCGTGTCAGCTGTTAGCCGAGTAGCAGGATCCACTTCCTACCATAAAACAGCTTTAAGGCTGTTATCTCTCCCTCGTGACAAACACAACATTGTTGTCATTAAAACAACAGTGGACAGAAAGTGTCGGTAAATCGCGTCCCGTGTCTCTGGGATATGATTCATGTCGACTAACGCCAGGATCAACTTTGACCCAGTTGTCTTAGCTAACTGTTAACTACTTCAGTCCGTTAGGAGCTAGCTAACTTTGCTAACAGCTCGCTGCTATAAACATTTCTTCATTAGCTGTTTGGTTCGATGCTGGAAACATTTGTCCATTAGCTGTTTGTTTTGCTGCTATATAAGGCTGTTGGGTTTGTTCTGATCGGGATCATTACAGATATGTTTTTTCAGGTAAACATAGCTTTGGGTCGTCAGCGTTACCGAGCAGATTCGGCTAAAGCTCCGTTATTCACCACGGTTCTGCTGCAGATTCCCCACATTGTGTCCGGAATGAGCCCCACGCAGAGCGGGGTCCAGCAGGGTCTCTCTCGGTTCCACTCGGATGAGAACTCGGCTTTGATCCTCTGAGAGCGAAGTGGATGTGATGTCATCAGCAGCGTCATTAAAGGAGCATTTCAACATTTTTTTTTTAAAAAGGGAAAACTACTAAAGTATTATTAGCAATATCAGTATGCCCCTTATATATGTCTGTCTGTATCAGTACAGACTATGTTTGTGACCATGTTCAATAACGAAAATAAGTAATGAATTCGACAGAGGTACAACACTGGACAGACATACAGCTAAGTTGTTAGTATTATTATTAATGATAAAAAATAGCATTATTTACGTTGTGTCAATAACGTGTATAGATATAAATGAAGTGTCAGAAAGTTACAAATTCTGTTTCATGAAAGTAAACAAGAGACCCGAAGGTGTTACTCGCGTTTTGACCGTCTGATGGCAGTAAGGAGCCGCGACTGTTGAAAATCAGCCGAGAAGGCGCGGAGAGGAAGTGAAGCAGCGTCATGGCGGAAACAGAGCAGCAGCCAGGTAACGCTGCTGTGCTTGTTGTGTGTGTTGTTGTTTGTGTTGTTAAACGCCGGTGTCGTCAGCACAAACACCACGCAGCTGCACCGACGAAACAAGTCGTTTCACGCCCGATAGAAAAGCCGGAGAGGCAAAATCACCGTTGTTCACAAACAAAGACATAATAAACATTTAGTGAAAGCTAGCTACCGGTTAAGCGTTTTACACGTTTCGCATTAACTTTACCTCAAAGTGTTGATTTGCTGTCAGTCGTTATCATCTTATTTTTATCTCCTCGGTAGCTTGTGTTGCTGTGTTAGCTAGCACCGAGTGTGTCTGACAAAGTTCCCGTGTTGTTACGCTGCTTTCTACCCGTTTGTCAACACCCCGAGGACAAACTGTATGCAAAAGTCGTACAAACGGAAACTAAAATGACTCGAACAGTCTTGAACAGTCTTAGTAAAGGGCTAAACCGTATGCTGCATTTGTAGCACTTTTATACCGTTTGATGTTGAGTTAACAGTCTTAACACTGACTATAAAGTGCAGCTAGCATCACAGAGTTTATGCCTGCAGTCGGAATAGAGTGCTTGAAACCAATCTAAACGTCATTTAACAACTTTAGAAGCCAGTAAAGTCAATCTAACCCACTTTCTCTGATTAGTGCTTTAACTCCACTTCCTCAGGCTCCACTTCTGAAGATGAGGCACCTGGGGTCACCTTCATGGTTCCCAAGAAAGAAATCAACATGGTGCCTGACATGGGCAAGTGGAAACGATCACAAGTAGGTTCCTGTTTGTCTCAGGCTATTTGTCTGCCTGTACATTAAAGTTAGAAATAACATGAAGGCCTGTACACCTTTGCCTAATCATGTTATACCCACTCAGATCTGTGTGCGACATGTGTGTTCAGATTTTATTAGAATAAGAAATGTGATGTTATTGATGCTTTGGGGGTATTTGGGGATTGATTTTTTTCTGTTTCAAAATGGGATCATAATTTATTGCTCTGAACATCATGTGATTATTTTATTTGATTTCTGTTCTTCACATCAACCTTATCATTTATTCATTTTTAAAACCTCCTTTTTCCAGGCATACGCTGATTACATAGGCTTCATTCTGACACTGAATGAGGGTGTGAAAGGAAAGAAGCTCACCTGTGACTATAAAGTGTCTGAGGTTTGTATGTTGTTTTAATCATACGTTTTTACAGGCTTTTTTCTTTATGTATTTAAGGTTATTCATATTTAAAGTTTTTTTATTATTGGGGAATAACTATAGATTAAATGTCATCATTTTCATCAGTCAGGGAGAGACTATAATAGTGTGTCTGTCTAAGATAAATGAGCTTCTTTATAGTTTTCATTTATATTTTTGCTCACTGAAAGTATCATATGCTGCTGCTGCTGGTGTTTGTTGGTATAAAACAGAGCTCACTCATTGTTATCCTGTGAGATAGACAGTGGAGAAGTTACTAGATCTTTTGGGGACTCTGGATCAATGGATAAACGAGACACCGCCTGTTGACCAGCCATCCCGCTTTGGTAATAAGGCCTACAGAACCTGGTATGCCAAACTAGACCAGGTTGGTATACACACACACACACGTTTTCTCACAGATTCATGTTTACCCTTTATGCTCTGTATTTAGAGTGTTTGTGTTTGTATGTGTTTGAGTAGGAAGCAGAGTCCTTGGTGTCAGCATTGATCCCTGCTGACAAAAGTGCAGCAGCTCCAGAGATAGCTGTCTATCTGAAGGAGTCTGTGGGGAACGCCACCAGGATAGACTATGGAACAGGTAAGGGTGCTGCTGTGTGCCCAATGATGTGCAGTTACACTTTAAATGTGTTTTGTGTTCACACTACAGACCTAAAACACAGACAATACATGTTTGACCACTGGGAGGGGTAGTGATACATGGAATGCTACTGTTTTGTACAGAGGAGCTTGATTTAGATGTTGTTCAGTGTAAACATCAGAGATAAATCTAGTTAAAGATTTAGGAATAGAGATAGACCCCAGAAAACAAAGTTGAAGCTCTTTTCTGTGTGTTTGTCTTCTCAGGTCATGAAGCAGCATTTGCTGCATTCCTCTGCTGTCTCTGTAAGATTGGTGCACTCAGGGTAGATGATCAGATGGCTATTGTTTTTAAGGTTTTTAACAGGTAAGTTGATGCTGCTGCTGTTCTGTTCTTCATGTAATGTGTTTCAACACAGGTTTCTTGTTTGTGTCAGTGTTTGTCATTTGAATTCTGAGTGTTACAGTTCTCTTCTATAATTATGACATTTAAATTCATAAATCTGGTATTTATTTAATGTTTTATGTGGCTGCATCTATCAGTCCGTTCACTGGTCACTATAAATTACTTATTGTCCCTGACATATTCTTTTGTGATTGAGTTACCATGGTAATGATACCTAACAGAATGTATTGACCTAATATAGCATTGTTAAAAGTGTCCTACTTTTTAACCTGGATCAGTTGTCGCTATTTGGTCACTGGGGTCGTGCCACTGGCACAGGATTGTAGTCACAGCACTTAGCAGAGTTTGTGTACGCAGTTCTCTCTACTAAGTTGGATTTATACACAGCTCCAGTCCAGTGTGTGTCTGACCTAACATTATCTGACCTGCTGTTTCAGGTATCTGGAAGTGATGAGGAAGCTGCAGAGGACCTACAGAATGGAGCCAGCTGGGAGCCAAGGTGTGTGGGGACTGGATGACTTCCAGTTTCTGCCCTTCTTATGGGGCAGTTCCCAGTTTATAGGTAAGAGTGTCACTGCTGCAGAACAGAGATGATTGTACCTAACTGGACTCAGAGCAGCACATGAAGGATGTGACGCTAATGATAGAACTAGAATGAGGAATGAAAGAGAAATCTACATAAACCAAAAGTCTCATGTGTCAAAGGAACCTAATGTTAACATGCATAAATGGAGTTTGGAGTGTAGTGGTCACTGTTTTACCAGAGGATATACATAGTATTTATATAGGGCATTTTGTATAGTATAATGCCACAGTTAAGATTAATATATTATATACTCTCACATAACATGATAAAATAACAGACTATCTTTGTGTAAGTATTGTGGAAACTAGTTGAGCTGACAGAAACAACAGGAGAAGCATTTTCTTTTCATATATACTATTTCCACATGTTTTATTGAGAAATGACTAAAAATGGAATACGAAAGTCTCACCTCACAGGTCAAATCACAGCACCCAGTGTTGCTGTGGCTACTTAATGATCTTACAGATACATACAAATATAGGCTATGCATTACTTTTAGATCTCAGATAAAGAGATCACCTCCCTGGCAGTTTACGATTAGTAATCATTTAATATTTTTTGTTATTTGAATTAATGCTGTTCATCCGGTCTGAAAGTCTGTCTCCAGGTGTCATAAGCTACATGAACTGTTTTAAATCCTATAAGTTTTCATCCTGTGTCATAAACAATCATTCAAATTTCAACATCTTTTCGTCCAGTTATTTGTTGTACCTATACACTGATTTAAGAATAATAAAAAGTCTTGTTCTCTGTTTCTGTGAAACCAGCTGTGGTTAAAAGGTTCAGATATGTTCCCACATGACACTGATCTGACTAATGTACTGATTGTTCCAGCTTCTCTTCAGAGCCAGGAGGAGAGTATGAGCTCATTTAATGGGAAGGTGAATAGTGACACCTTGTGGTGAACATGTGGGCTTACTTCTCCATCTCTCTCCAGATCACCCGACACTGGAGCCTCGACACTTCATCGATGAGAGGGTGGTGAACGAACATCACCAGGACTATATGTTTCTGGAGTGCATCAAGTTTATAAATGAGGTGGGACAGTGACACCATTAAAAATTACATTTATTCACGCGTATCTGCTACATGTTTGATATCTGTCTATATATCTGTAGCATATGTTTAACATGCACACTGCATATACAAGTCATCATCAGTATTAGCATTCAGAGAATGCTAATACAGATGGTCATGCAGTGGTGATAGTAATGTGTCAGTTACTGGACTACAGCTTGTTGTGCGTCTACATTTGTGTAAAATACAAATGGTAATTTGGTTTGTTATGTTGTTTTCATTGATAGGGTTATTTCATATGAGCAATTAAGGTGTTTAATTGTGTGATGTTAGTAAACCAACCCTTCAGACCTGATGTATTGGTGGATGTGGATCACAGCTGCATGTGGTTTCATTCAGGAAAAGGAAGACTAAGAGGAAAAGGTAAATGGATTCTGTTGGTTGAGGGCCAGAGCAGGAACCCTGCGCTTTGTTTTTGGTTTTCGGAGGAAAAGGAGGGGAAGGAAGTGGGGGAGGGCGTTGGTGGAGCAGCTACATCCTTTTCCGTCTTCCCTCTCAGACACACTACCACCTCCTTTCTCCTCCTCCTCCCGTTAAACTCTCTCTCCTCATATTGATGAAAGGATGCTGCTGTTGTATCAAGGGTTTCCCCTGGACCTCATCATCATTCCTTGTGGTTTTGTATGTTGACCTCTTCATTGTGGACTTTAAATTGTTTCTTTGGTTTGAGTTTTTTGGGGCAGAAACAGAAAATTAGTCTGAAAATGAATCTGCAGATATATTGATAGAACACTACACAGGTTAAACATAATTTAATGGGTACATATTTTTATTTATTTGTATCAAAATGAATTGTGTTAGCTTGGGACCTCCACAGCTAGCACCTGGTACTAAGCCTCATTAAATGATTTGATTAATTTACAGTTTCTTTATTAGTACTAAATGAATTGGTTCAGTGCAGATCATATGAATTCAGTCATGAAGTAGACATGTCTGGAAGCATCCCAGCATGCACTCTGGGAAAATATTTGTGGACATAAGCTTTAAGTGTGTTTATACATTTGCTGTTGTGTTCTACCTTTACATCTGTGATGGATCCACATGAAAATGATTATTATTATTATGTTTGAATGTGGGTAGAAACAGTTAATGCAACAATTAAAAGTTATTGTAATTGTCATTCTTCACAATGTAAATTGTGGAGCTGTTGAACTTGGTTACACTGCTTTTATTATTGTGTGAGTGAGTGTCTCAGCTCAGTCAACAGTCTTAATGCTTCCGTCTCGTCAAAAGTTCAGGTACTTTATCCCAGATTCTCTTCACCTCCTCTGACAGACTGTCCGGTCACAGTGTTTCTGTTGGGTTGAACAAAGGGCAAATGTTACCTGGATTAAAATACCTGGATTTTTCACAAACATCTCACTCTTGCATCCTCGTCTGGTTGAAAAACGTTTTGGATGTGAACCTGCAGTTTGTGCTTCAGTGGATTCATTTTGGACTCGAGGCTTGTGTTTCTTTTGTTTACTGTTGCTCCGACGGGCCTGAAAGCATCTGCAGCCAAGTGTTTTCTTGCTTTCACACACACGCATATGGATACTTAAACTTGGTTCTTTTTTTAATTCACACACAAGGCTTTAGTGTGCGTGCGTGTATGCGTCGTCCTAAACATGAGTCACTTCCTTCACCACATGCTGCTGTGAATCACTCCTTCCTCCAGGGAGTACGGTCTGTCTCCACCCCCCTTCCTCCCTCTTCCATGCCCTTCCCCCATGTGTTCTCATGTGAGGCCCTGGAAAGTGTCTAAAGCAGCATGTGTGTGTGTGTGTGTGTGTGTGGGAGGGTGGGGGTTTTGAGGGATGGGAGGGGGATGCGGGGGAGGGTGGTGAATGGGGGGATGGAAAAGGGAGAGGGTTGTGAGATTGATGCCCCAGGGTCTGGGTTTGGGTTCCTCAGCCTCTTGGGAGAAAGCGGTGGGAACATAATGCTGCGTTCATTCCTGTGTGTATTAATTCATACATTTGGCATCGGCTGTTTTACTCATTACTGCTCATATTGTCCTGTTATTTTATGTTTACAGTTTGTTTTCTGACCACAGTCTCACACACACTCTTCTGATTCCAGAATGTATTATTCTGACCACAATCAGCCTTTTGTTCTGAATGGTCTTGGTTATGTTGGATATGACTGAGAACAGAGTAATCAATGTTAAAAAGTAATCATCAGCCATTTCCTGTGTTGTGTGTTACAAAACCAAGAGAGTAGATGATCACAAACTCTATAGATTCTCCCTTTGGATTTCTCTGTACAAGTTGTGACCACTTCCACCTCCAGCTACACATCTCACATGAGTCTGTTAATGCACAAACAGCGGTTAAAGCAGCTGTAGAGAAATAATAAAGCACATTTTAAAATAATGGTTTCATAAAGCTAGAAGGTTTCAAATGTACTCAAATAAGATTAATTCATTGACGAGGAGGTTGATGGAAATGGCGATTAATCATTTTTGTGACTTGTATCTTCCTCTGCTGTGTAGATGAAGACGGGTCCATTTGCAGAGCACTCCAACCAGCTGTGGAACATCAGTGCTGTTCCTTCCTGGTCCAAAGTCAACCAGGGTCTGATCCGAATGTACAAGGCCGAGGTAAACCTTCGGAATCCTCACTCATCGCTCCAATTATGTCATCTATCAATCAGTTACACCATGTTTGTTTGTGTTTACCATTGTTTATTCACCAGTTTAGCATATTAGCATAATAACATGCATCAGTCAGCTATAAACACAAAGCATGATTTTAATTTTTGCCTAAAAGATTGTGAGATTTTTCTTTTACTTGTTAATTTACCTGTTTTGTGAGTTGTGCGCTCAATGTTTAGCAAATGATAACATGCTAATCTATAGTGGCAAGCATTATAGATACTTTATGTGGGCACTTTAGCATTGTGGGTGTGTTAGCATGTGAGCTGCTAGCATGGTCATGTTTTCACCTTATAAATCAGTGAGAGATACATTTAGAGAAAAAAGAAAAAGTCAAATTTCCACATGGAATGATGTTTCTTCTCTTTTCTCTGTTGTGCTGCGTCAACATTAAACTGCACCATTTAACCAAACAAAAACAAAACCATGGCCCAGAGAGTAGAGAGCCGGATCTCTGCTGCTCCTTATGGAAACTGTTTTCTTGTCGACTTGACGTTGGAACTGTCCGGTTCCTGGCTAGTTGTGTGGAGGAGAGAGGCAGGAAAGGGTTAAGGAGGGAAGCAGAGAATGGAATTGTGTGTGTGTGTGTGTGTGTGTATGTGTGGGGGGTTGGGGGGATGTCTAAGCTCGTTCTTTCCCCGCCTGCTTGCCCACATCCTGTGTTTTCCAGAGCAGCCTGAGTCTTCCCAAAGAGCTGAGGGGCCAAGCTGTCTGCCTGCCCCCCTCCCTCCCTCCATCCACCCTCCTCCCTCCCTCCCTCCCTCCAACCTCCGCCGTTCCCTTCATTAAATCCTCCTCTCTCGCTCTCTCTCTCGCTCTCTCTCTCTCTCTCTCTGTGTCCCGATGTTCCTCTCCGAGCCTGGAGCTACCATCAGCAGAGCTGCATTCCTCTCTCCCTTTTCCTGGCCCCACACAGGGTTTCAGGCACAGAGTGTTACCAGACCCAGAACCAACAGAATCCAGCGTTTTCTGTCTGAGGGCCGACTCCATTCTTCAGCCCTGAAACGTTAGAAAAGGCGAATAAGCTCAGTGACACAGTGGTAAATGTTACATATTCAAGGGAGGTTTAGCGTGTCCATACTTTCAATAAGGACGAGCCTCCCACTCTCATCCACAATGTATATTATTATCATTTTCCACTAACACTCTTCCCATAGACTCTCGCAGGCTAATTAATGTTCAGCTCAGTTCATTTCAGTACAGTGTAAAAAAAAAAAAAAAATCGACTTGCACAGACATGAAAGTTTCTTGAAGGAGAAATCGTCACAGTAAACATCATGTCTGCTTTAAGTTTATTTAAGACGTTGGTTATTCTGCTATAAATGTGTCCTTTTGTGGAATTTCTTGGAGATTGTGTTAGATTTGTTGTCTATCCTGAGATTAAGATGGTTACTTACTTACTGAATGTGGCCCTAACAAGTTATGTGATTATAAATGTGTGAGTGTTCTGTCTGATCCTATTACTTCAACAATAAATCCAGACAGATAATTATATCAGTCAGCAAATTCGATGCAGTCCAACTGTCCTAGTGTAGAGTAGGTTGACTATGGCTTCGATCTTAACTTGTCCTAACAAAGATCCTGAGAAAGATGAAACCACAAACAGTCATAAGAACACCACAGTAAATCCAGTCTTCTATGGTGTTTAGTTTTTAAAGATGGGATTTATTCTTTGACATAGTTTTAGTCACTTCTTTTCATCTTACTGAAGATGTAAACCTAAAACCACACACAAATATACAATTTAATATTTTTTAAGAGACTAAACAATGCGTTAAAACAGCGGGGCACTGTAGTTTACAGCAAACATGAATCAAATGTTATAGGATTATTGTAGGATTCTTTTCAGCAGTGGATTAATCCACGTTTGGTTCTGGACTTGGTATCGAGTGTAGCATGATGGTTGAGTATTCCGAGTCTGCGTTTTCGTTTGGAGCGGGAGACACTGACGAATCAGATAATTAAATACACCAGGCTGTGATCCAGCTGAGATGTTTTCTACAGGATTTATTTAGTTTTGGTCTCAGGTAAGTTTTGCAGGGCATTAATTGATGTCTCTTTATGGGTGATTGACTCTGATTAAATATCTGTTTAGATCAAAGTTCTCCGACAGTAACAGTTTATATACCAGATCTGCTCAGATGATTGTGACCGCAGTCTCTGGATAAGACTCCAGTTGCTCTGTGTTCCTCCAGCACAGTGTCCCAACCCCCACTCCAGACACCCAGAACCCCCACCCCTACTCCCCAAAACTGGGTTTGTGTCAGTACACACAAAGGGCCTTCTCTGGGCCGGTCCACAGCCATTTTGAGCACGTTCAAAGTGAAAGGCCAGTGGGAAGAAACCCTCTGTGTGGGTCAAGGTTAACTCTCTTGTGTCAGAGTCTCAGTGTAGCGCTGTTATAACTGTCTCCCCGTCTTCATCCCCATGATCTTTGTTCTGCTTTTCAGTCAGTGTGTGACGGTCAATAATCACAGAGAATATGTTTTCTCTGAAAATGAAGTTGAGGTGCGGCTGAAAAGTGTTGACACCTTAACATCATGATGCTCACCAGGCAGTTTTAGCAGTTTGTGTTTAGACGTACTGATGCGTTCCCGAGATTTAACTTATCCTCTGGATGCCTGGGGTTTTTGTTCCTGTGTTAATGATGTCGTTTTTTTGTCTGTGTTAGTAAAAGCTTCCTTCTCCCTTTCTCCTGCCATGTCCAGTGTTTGGAGAAGTTCCCTGTGATCCAGCACTTCAAATTCGGGAGCCTGTTGTCCGTCCAGCCTGTGAAACCATGACCCTCACCAAGGAAAGCCACGCACACGATGGAAAGACCAAACTCCCAACACCCGAAGTCAACATTTCCCTCCTCTCTCCGGTATCCTTACCTACAAATACAACAGCAGCCAAACTCCACCACATGTAGTCTGACACGCCACCCATATTTGGTCCTGAATGCTTACATCACCCACAACAGAATGCATAGCGTGTTGTGGAGGCTTTTTTTTGTTTTTTTTTATTTTAGAAGTGATCATTGATGCTTACTGCGTGAATTTACCTCAGCGTTGGGATCCTGACAAGCAGCAGCTCGTTCAGAGTGAGGAGATGATGATACAAATAAGACTTTGTGTGAATATTTGAAGATCGGATTCTGTTTCCTTGTTACGTTGTAGCTGCGGTCTCGGTTTTGCTCTCCAAATCCAAATCTTAGTCACATCAGTCCCAGTATTTTTATTTTCCACTTCATTTGTGGTGGTGAACGCTGTAAATTGACAAACTGTATATAAATAAACTCTTGTTTGCGCTGTGCAGCATTTTTCCTTCAAGTTTTTAAACCCCAGTAAAACAGTGCTGAAAACGGTTTTCATCCCAGAATGGATCTGTTTTCACTAGCACCTTTTTTAAAGCTGTTTTTGTGTTTATTCCATCAACTTGCCAAACTTTATTTAATAAATCCTTTCTTTCTTTTATTTCATGTCTAATCAACTTGATTTTTGTTCTCAGATTCTGTTAAATAACTTCACACAAAATCAGGCAGTAATTCAAGTCAAAAATCGGCTTTGTCCATATTCTGAGGTAACGTCCTGTGGAGGCTGCGTCCTCTGGAAGACTGATTGTGTCTCTGCGGTGGGACTGGACTGTCCCTGTTCAGACGTTCCTAAATCTGTGGCAGAGAGCTGTGTCTTTCCATTCCCAGGCAGCAGAGCATTTGACGGGTGGATTCTTCTCCGGACCAACTATCCCAGGATGTGCTGGTCCCTGGTGATGAAGGCTTCATGTCCATGCAGGCAACCAAGCTTCAGCAAGTAGGTAACTACTTACGGTCTACTGTTTTTCTTCCGACTGGACTGTCGGTACACAACAACTGCAGTATGACATGTCGACATCACTCTCACAGTCTGTTCAAAGTGAATGAATGAAACCTGGCTGCTGCTCACTGGAGTGATCTCATGCAGGAGACCAAATGTTTGATGGAGTCTTGGCTGTGACCTGCAGATGAACTTGGTGGTGGATTCTGAGATGAGGAGATAAAATGTTGAAAGTTGCATGAGTCAGGAAACTTCATACTAATCCTTCATGTGGTGTGGAGAATGATTTTTCGGGAAGGGGAACACAGATTAATTTCACTCTTACAGTCCAGGACGAGTGGTGGTGGTGGTGGTGGTGGTGGTGAGGAGCACAGTGCAGTGGAATTCCCCCTCACATACAGGATGTTGGCCTGTGGAGCTCAGAGTGACGGCATGAAGCCCAGTGACCCAGAGGCGACTGAGGGACTCTGTTCAACCAGGACAGCAGCTGTGTCCCATTTCAGCTGAAGCCTCTGCTGTAGGTTGGAGCTCATGAAGCTGTGTCTGTCACAGGAGTGGGAGCTCCTCCGATCAGAAGCTCTACATCTGAATCAGGTCCATCAGCTCGTCCAGAGGGGAAAAAAAAGTCATGGTGCGTTCAGGCGATCCAAGTTCCAAGTCTTAGTTTACAGTCAGTGGTAAATATATCACATGAACTGATCTCCGGCCAAAGCCATAAGAAAATGGAAGCTAACCCATGGTGATAAATCAAATCTTCAGAATCGTACCACAAATTACACAACAACATGAAGTGACAGCATCACACTGAAGTGGAACATCACAGATGATAAACACAACTTGTCTAAATGAGGTTAATCGTTCAACTGTTTCCCTGCAGGCGCATTTTCCTGGATTGTGAACATGGAAAATGTTTGATTACAAGTTGACACCAACTGCCCGAGTTCGCTCATCACAACTGAGCGTGCCTGATGGTTGTCGGGTCGAAACCGAGGGGAAAGGCTCCCTTTCCTGGCCAAACATTTGGAAGAATGTCTGGAATGGGACAGCTGTGTCGACCCGCTCCGACACGTCTGGGCTTGAGGTGCAGACTTCAGTGGAGGCAGTTTCTGAAATGGGATGCAGCTCCAGGTCTAAGACAGGACACCAGTGAAGTACATTTAGTACAGTTTGAGGTACTTGTACTTTACTTGAATAGTTCCATTTGTTGCCATTGAAGAGTTTTGTTTTCCAGCTGAAGATGATTCATAAAAACCTCATCAAATATAAAACATTCGATATTTTGAACCAGCGATTCCCAAACTCAGTAACTTAGGAATAATGAGCTGTTCCAGTTCCACTGAAGCTATTCCCTCCATCCCCACTCATCTGCCAGTGGAACATGAAACTCAGTCGTTCACCATTAAAGATGCAAAACTCTGAACTGACTTTTTGTCTCTCACTTTCCACACAGGGATGATTGATTTTAATCCTCTACACTGTGACTGTGTGTGTGTGTGTGTGTGTGTGTGTGTGTGTGTGTGTGTGTGTGTGTGTGTGTGTGTGTGTGAGAGAGAGAGAGAGAGTCGTAACATATTCATAAAGTATCACAGTTTGTCTTTATTATATGAAAAAGGGATGTGACCTACTTTTGTGGACTGTTTAATATTCCAACAGGGGGTGTGGTCTATTTCTTTGACTGGTAAACAGGGGTGTGGTGTGCGTGTGCGCACACGCGCGTGTGTGTGTGTGTGTGTGTGTGTGTGTGTGTGTGTGTGTGTGTGTGTGTGTGTGTGTGTGTGTGTGTGTGTGTGTGTGTGTGTGTGTGTGTCAGTCAGAGAGAGACCATAAGCCTTCACAGGATGTGTTTTTTTCAATCCATTTCTTCATTATGCAAATGTGGTCAATGTGTTGCCCGTTATGTTATTTAAATTATGGTCAAATGTTGTGTTAGCCTGAAAGTGAATGTGTATGAAAATTAATGTGTGGTCTATTTTTACAGGATGCAAATTAGAACACAGCCCAGTTTGGGTAAGTGAATCTACGTCTTCATTAAATATGTAAATATTTGTTGCCTCATTTTGACTTGACTATGTAAATGAGGTGTTGGTCTGGAGCTGTTGTTTGCAGCTGACGTGGTGTGGAGCTGCAGTTTCCCATCACCTATGTAACCATCTTATTTCTGCCCTTCCACCTTCTCACATTTAATTTCCAGGAACAAGACGAGCTTCTCTCCTGTGTGGCAGAACATGAAGGACAAACTCTGAACGTAAGAAGACAGAGACATTTCCCCACTGTGGACTAATAAAAGAATATCTCTGAAAACTGTCAAAGATAAAATCATAACACCAATGAGAATATAAAGAAAAGTTCATAGTCATTACACAACAGTGGAAATGAAACACAAAGAATTACGCTGACAAACGTCGAGGCTAAATGATCTGTTGGTCCTTTCACAGTCATCAGTGGCCATCGTTGTATTAATTACGGATGATGAAAAATTAAAAATATCTCTTAACTATTTTTCTCACCTCTAGTGGTCAAGAATTGCATGTACGCACACAAGCCCCGCCCCTTCTCTTTCTCTTATTGGTTTACTGCGATATTCTCCCCAAACCTGAGCCAATCATGGCTGTTCACCTGTAGAAGCAGGTTAACTCCATCACAGGTGATTGGATGATTCAGTCCACGTCTGCAGAGGTGTTCAAAAATAGAAAGTTGTGAGATGATCATTATGAACCTGGTCTGCATCATAAGCCCCACCCCCCCACCCTGGTTGACCTGTGCAGTCCCTGCTGCCACAGTCTGCTTCCCCCTCCTCCCCCCACCCACACCCACAGGCCCATTCCCGACAGCACACCCCCACCACACTTACCACACACCCCTCCCTTCTGCTGTCACATGTGGCCTCCCTCTCCCTCTGCAGCCCCCCCCAACTCATCAACCCCCTCTCCTGACAAAGCATGCCTCCCTGCCCCCCCTCTAAACCCCCGCCAGACTGAGCCCCCCTCCCTCTGTTGTCTTCCCCTCCTCCTCCCCGTAACCCTACACAACAATGCCAGTGACACCCCCCTCCCCCCATGTCACCCCCACCACCTGGCACTGTCCTTCAATGTGGACCAGGTGATGGTTAGTGAAATCAATATAAAAAAAAATACTGTTAAAAAAATAATTAAAGTTAACTTTTAGCATTTTCCTTCAGTGTTGAGAGTCAAACACACAAACACACAAACACACACCTTATTGTGTTTGAATGTGTCATTTATGTGATCATATTTCCATACGCACATTAAATCAGTTCTCCCAGCACAATTTTTTATGTCATCACTGATTCAGAAAAAAACAACAAATGCACAATTAAAAAAAAACAAAACAAAAGGGAAATGAAACATTTTGTGTGTGTTGCCAGGGGTGTCAGTCTTCTCTGGTCCAGGTGGAGGAGCTGTGTGTTCGTCAGTGGAGAGACTCTGTTTGTCGCTGTTGCCTCCTCATGCTTTTGTTTCGCTGCTCTGAGTTTTTATTCCCCCTCTGTTGTGTGTTTCAATGCAGGAGGCAGATGTTGTCTGCGAATAATCAGATGTCATATCCTGCTGCATCCCATTTCTCCACACTTACGCAATGCATCGTTCACGTTGCCTCATCATTTCCATTACCATCTACCTACTGCAAGTTATTATGGTCCCGGCAGCTGCACGGAGCCTGCAGAGCTGAGGGAGCGAAGCAGCAGCAGTGGCAGCAGCAGCGCTGGATGTGATGTGATGGGCAGGAGCAGAGTGATGCTTCACTTCAGAGAAACCAGCCAGCAGCAGCAGCAGCAGGAGGAGGAGGAGGGGGCGGGGGAGGAGTGGAGAGTCCGAGGCAGGGTCAGTTTGATGTGGCTCAGTGCTGCATTCACAGTCCTGCTGATATCTTCATTCATTGATTTTAAAGAACTCCACCAAGTGGCACAGAGCAGAGATAACAGGAGCCAGAGTTTGGCTGCAGGGCAGATGAGAGGAGCCGGCCGTGGTGCATCATGGGAGCACAGGGCAGAAATGAAGAATGTGCCTTTAAAAAAACAAAACAAAACATGACAACTTTCAACAAAACCACTGAAACAAAGCTAAAGTTTCTTGTCTGTTATCAGCTGAAACAGGTCAGTGTGTCTGTGTAAACAGCCTCAGTCTGTGGAATGATAGGAAATAATTCCTGTCAAATTCAAATCTGAAAACTATTGGATCCCATCAGAGTTCATTTGTTTAGCTCCACCATGTTTACAGCCTCTGGGCTGCAGTGTCATTGTTTTCATTTCCCTATCTCTGCTAAATATCCAAAAACTAACACCAGCCATGTTTATGATATAACTATTGATCATATGATGATTGATAAATGTGAACAATTTATGAACTGACGCTGACTCTGAGTCACAAACTGTTCATGTGAATCAAAACCACAAAACAACTTCATGTCAGATTTATATTTTTTATTAAGGTTATAAATTTTTTTACAAATATTCCCTAAAACAGTTTTACCCGGAGAGCTACAATTTATCAAACACAAAAAAAACAACATAATAATAATAATCATCATCATAGTACAAGAATAACAACAAAATAAGTAGAGAATGGCTGAATACTCTCTTTATTTTGGTACACACAGTGCTCATAAAGCTAATGCATGGATTCTCAGGTTATGGCTGAATCATGTGTTTATGCCTTTTTAAAACAAAAGGATTAAGATCAATCTTCTTTTTATCAAACAGAGCTGAAGTCACAACAACCAGGGCACGTCCGGGTCACGGGTCACTGCAAAGGCTCAAGGACGTCACGCCACCGGGACGACCCGGACCACCAGCTGCCTGGTTCTGGAGCAGAGGGGACGTGAGGAGACGGGTGAGAGAGAGAGAGAGAGAGAGAGTGGACGTGAACCTAGAAGGTGTTCTGATGTTTCACATGACAACAAACTGCTCACAATGTGCAACATCCATTAACACTGAAGATGTGTGTGTGTGTGTGTGTGTGTGTGTTGTATAAAAAGGCTCCTCAGCCCAGAACAGCAGAGACATTCAGTCCATGTCCTGTCATTGTGACAGTAGCGAGCAGTAATGTGCATTGGGTTTAAGGCAAAGACAGTTGATCCATCTCATCAGGTTTAAGTCACCATGTTTCATCCTCCATCAAACTTTATCATCATCATCAGCTTTAAATAACTCTGCTTTCTCTTGCAAAAATAAAGTCATTCTTTTTTTTTCTTTACGTGGTGATGGGAGACCGGGTCTGGTCCTGACGCCCACATCTCCTCCAATCAGAGGAGGGCGTGAGTGACATCACACACTGTGGGTTCTGTGCGTCTGAGGTGGATGTTCTGACTCTGTGTGTGTGTGTGTATGAATGAATCTACAGGCTGATTGTGACGCTGTTTTTATCAAATCACACAACATCCACTAGGTAGGGTCAGAGGTCAGGTCATTTCAAACACTCTGCAGTGGGTTCATCCTCCACACAGATGTGGAGCAGCCACTGCAGCCTAAAGGTCATGTTTGCTGTGACCTTTGAGGAGAGCTGGTTTGACTGGAGGTGTCTTCAGCTACAGGACGCTGTGAGAGAACATTCAGGAAGAGGTCCTCCTCCTCCTCCTCCTGTGGAACAATGGAGAAGCTCCATCTGTCCAGAGAACCAGGGTCAGAACATTTCTCTGTTCACACTCAGGAACATGGACCCAGGCCTCACACACTGATCCCAGGTCAGCTCTGGATGGATCTGTCCCTATGGATGTGTCCACTGACCCGGCCCATGCTGCCCCCCACCCCCCATCCCGGTCTCCCGTCACATCAAGTGTCCGACTCAGAACGCCACGATGGCCCGGGTCCAGGCTCCGAGACTGGCCAGGGCCTGTTTGCTACAGATCTGCTCCAGGTCCGCCTGCCGGCTCAGCAGCCCGGAAAACCCCGAGCCGAAGATGGAGATGAGGTTGGAGATGTTGGCAGTGTCCGTGTAGTCCGGGCCGGGCTCCGGGCCGGGCTCCGGGCCGGGGAAGGAACAGTCCGCGCGCTTGGCTCTTTTGCGCGCGGCGGTGAATTCGGCCGCTTCCTCCGGCTCCGACGCGCAGCAGCCGAACTCGCCTTTGCGCTTCCGGGCCGGCGGCCGCGCGCCCTGGCCGCAGCGGCGCGCGGCGCAGCAGCAGTCCTGGTGCAGGTAGCCGTTCTCCACCGTGGTCACCACATGCGTGTCCAGGTCCAGCACCGTGGTCTGGCTGCAGTGCGCGGCGCTGTCCGCGGGGAAGTGCTCGCAGGTCGGACTCGGGAGCGGGAGCGGGTCGGGGTTCGGCTCCATGCAGCAGCTGCGGTACTCGCTGGGCTCCGGCTGCGGCTCCGGTTCTTTGCCGCTCTCCTCAAACGGAGAGCAGCCGAGCGCCGCCGGCTCTGCGCCGCAGCAGGCGGCCCGCGCCGGCTCCTCTGCGCCGGCGTCCTCCTGCAGCGGGTCCAGCTCCTGGATCTCGTTGCAGACCGTCATCACCTCCTCGTACTGCTGCAGGCGGTAGATCTCAGCGTACTTCTCCTTGATGTAGACCTGCCGGGCGTTCCGCAGCACGTAGGACACCAGCAGGTTCTTGTGCAGCTTGATGCCTCCTCTCTGCGTCCGGGAGTTGTGGATCTTCATCAGGGACATGGAGATGAGGCTCTGCGCGTCCACTGCGCACTCCATGGTGCCTGTCAGTGCGCTCCCCGGCGCAGCCCCACCTCCTGCCCGGGAGAGGAGCGCCGAGAGTCGGCTGTGTGTGAGGGAGCTGCTGGTGTGGAGCTGGAAGGTGCGCGAGATGTGAGGAGGAACATTGACTCCCTCTGAGACCACATGCCCCCAGACCTCCAGCTATATATATACACTGCAGCCCGAGGGCCCGCCCCCTGCGCCGGCAGCCAATCGGCTGGCCGGGCACCGCTGAGTGACAGGAAGGCGCAGTGGAAATATTTCCCTGTCAGCCAATCAGCGTGAGGCGGTTCCTCTCTTCTATTCAAATTCCACCCAGGCTGCGGAACAGGAGCGTCCACATTCATCACACACACACACACACACACGCACACACACACACACTTACACACACACACGTATATGTACGTGTTATACGTGTGTGTGTCCGTCAAATATCATACAACAATTGACAAAACATACAACAAAACTACCGTAGTTTCATGTGTAGACATTAAAGGTCAATTTGTTGAGCACTGAAGTGTAACAAGAGACAAACAACAGAGACATGTTGTCACGTGTTCATATCATTCACACTGTATGTCATGATGTTGTGTGTCTGTGTACAAACACCCGGAAACGGATGTTAAGATGAGGTGTGTGTGTGTGTGTGTGTGTGTGTGTGTCCTCTTGTGTGACACAACACAGTTTGTTATTTGTGCAGGTTTTCAGGTGTCAGCCTCTGACAGTTGTGTGTCAGTCAGCTCTGGACAATAAAGGGACAGTTCCCATAAAACTGGTTCACATAGGTCTGTTTACGTTCACTGTCATGGGGGGGGGGGGGGGGGGGGGGGGGGGGGGGGGCGGGGAAGGGGGGGGGGGGGGCGGAGCTGGAACAAACTGTCCCACGTCATCATCCATCA
Organism: Trinectes maculatus; assembly: GCA_016785345.1. Lineage (NCBI taxonomy): Eukaryota > Metazoa > Chordata > Actinopteri > Pleuronectiformes > Achiridae > Trinectes > Trinectes maculatus. The sequence continues at coordinate 252,879 of JAFBJQ010001257.1, forward strand.
GGGAGAAGTTTCAGTCTGAGGAGTCAGAGTCCCACTGACGGCCACTAGATGGTGGATCCAGAATCAGGACCTCATCTCGTCACCACATAATGACAGTGTGTGTGTGTGTGTGTGTGTGTGTGTGTGTGTGTGTGTCAGGCAGGAGGTAAGACGTCCACTGGGCCTCTGACGTCACTCCTCCATCTCTGAAGCCTGAAGCACCTGACACTCATAATAATCATCAGTATTTATAGATCAGGGAGCGATGTGGAAGTCAGTGCTTTGTTTTTTTTTTGTTTTTTTACACATCGTGAAGCAGCAGCCGCAGAGTCCTGATGTTAGTCCAGATGTGAGTCCTGATGTGAGTCCTGATGTGAGTCCTGATGTTAGTCCTGATGTTAGTCCTGATGTTAGTCCTGATGTGAGTCCTGATGTGAGTCCTGATGTTAGTCCTGATGTGAGTCCTGATGTTAGTCCAGATGTTAGTCCTGATGTTAGTCCAGATGTTAGTCCTGATGTGAGTCCTGATGTTAGTCCTGATGTGAGTCCTGATGTGAGTCCTGATGTTAGTCCTGATGTGAGTCCTGATGTTAGTCCAGATGTGAGTCCTGATGTGAGTCCTGATGTGAGTCCTGCATCAGTGCATCAGTGTGGACACAGGTGACAGTTAGGATCTGTGTGTCTGAGTGTGAGGAAACACTGATGGAATAATTATCATATCTCTGGTGAATAATGCAGTGAAGACAATCAGAAGACATGTGGAATGAAGAGAGAGCCTCTGTGTGTGTGTGTGTGTGTGTGTGTGTGTGTGTGTGTGTGTGTGTGTGTGTGTGTGCCTGCGCACTGCAGTGGCCTCCACACATTCATCACAGGTTCAAACGCTGCAATAACCCGTCTTGAACCTGTAGAGGCCAGTGCAGCACCAGTTTTCTGTCCTGTGTGATCAGCGTTTTGTTACTGTTTCCAAATTCTGCCCGTCAGGTGGGACGCTGTCTCTGACGCCTGCTGATCACGGCGTCCACACTGGGGGGAGCAGAGGTCAGGAGGTCAGAGGGACTCCCTGAGGACGAGACCAGGATCAGGCTGAGGGACATGTGCGGGGGGTGGGGATGTGCTGGATGAATGATGAATGACGGGACGATGCAGATACAGAGCAGGACCCAGACCCGGACCCAGACCCGTCCTGTCCTCCATAGGGGGTAGCTGTTCACCGCCGAGCTTCTCTGTGATGCAACAAGTCTCCCAGATTCACTGTGACGACCAGCTGCAGCTGGATGAAGGTATGTTCCTCCTCCTCCTCCTCCTCCCCCTCCTCCTCCTGCTTGGGACAGAGGACAAGATGTCTTCAAGCATCATATACGTTCTACATGCACACAAAGAACCATATTCATAATACACAGACATGGAATGATCACCTGACTTAACTCCTGTCAGACCTGTGCAGCATCATTTATATCCAACATATAAATATATAAATATATAAATATATATAAATAAACCTCTGTATTCAGTTCAGATGTTCACTCTGTGATGTAAGAGACAGACCAGACACCCCCCCCCTCTCTCTCTCTCTCTCTCTCTCTCTCTCTCCTCTGTGCTGAGTTAGATCATAGGTTCTAAATCCTGAGTGATGAACAGCTGACCTGTTCAAGATGAACTCTGCCCGTCACCTGATGTCAGCAGGGACCGACTCCAGCTCCCCCCGTGACCCTGTCTGGATACACTGCATGATGGACAGATGGATGGATGGACGGATGGATGGATGGATGGATGGACGGATGGATGGATGGATGGATGGACGGATGGATGGACAGATGGATGGATGGATGGATGGATGGATGGATGGATGGATGAGGAGTTGTTATGTGTCTTTATGCTGAGGTAGTCTAACCACACCTTGAACCCAACCCACGTGTATTTGTACCTATAAGCTAACAAGAATAGTTGTAATGTTTAGTGGCATGAATGGGAATAGAAACTGTCACGTTGTTGTTCTGGCTGTTGATGCTGTTGATGCTATGACTCGTCCCAGTCACCGTCTCATTAGAACATTAGAACATGCTTAGAACTGCTCTCGTCCTTCTCCTCCAGTGCAGTCTCTGTCTGTTTTCAGCCTGTGCTCATTGTAGCTGCTGCTCAGCGCCAAACTCCTTCCCCCCTCCTCCCCCGTCCTCCCCTCCTCTCCCCCGTCCTCCCCTCTCTCCTCATCCTTTCAGCCTCACTGCTCCGTCGTCTTCTCGCCGCCTTCATCCTGCCATCCTTCACCCCTCTCTTCCTCCCTCACCATCGTCCCGTCTCTCTCTCTCTGCACCTCGGTGCAGCACTGCAGCACAGTTGTAGGTGTCAGCAGAGCGTCTGCTGGTGTCTCTGGGCTTCCTCCACATGCACGGTCAGCACCGGAGCCTGTGGACGCATCTGTTCATGCTGCTGCCACAGTCCTGCATCGTCCGTCCCCACGGTTACCACCTCCGTGCTGCTCGTCTTCCTTTTTCCTTCGGTTCCTCACATCCACATCCGTTGTTTGCAGAATCTCTTTCAGAACCAGTTACGTTGTAGCAGTGAGTCCCCAAAGAGGAAGGCGCTGAAGCGTAACAACTGGGAGTGTGATGATTTATTGATGATCGAGTCAGGTTCTTCCACAGTGAAGCTTTGGAGGAACCACGACGCCTGATTCTCCTTCCAGACCTTCATGAAGAACATTAGAACATTATGACCCTGCTCTCGTCCTTCTCCTCCAGTGCAGTCTCTGTCTGTTTTCAGCCTGTGCTCATTGTAGCTGCTGCTCAGCGCCATCCTCCCCCCCCCCCCCCCCCCCCCCCCCCCCCCCCCCCCCCCCCCCCCCCCCCCCCCCCCCCCGTCCTCCCCTCCTCTCCCCCGTCCTCCCCTCTCTCCTCATCCTTTCAGCCTCACTGCTCCGTCGTCTTCTCGCCGCCTTCATCCTGCCATCCTTCACCCCTCTCTTCCTCCCTCACCATCGTCCCGTCTCTCTCTCTCTGCACCTCGGTGCAGCACTGCAGCACAGTTGTAGGTGTCAGCAGAGCGTCTGCTGGTGTCTCTGGGCTTCCTCCACGTGCACGGTCAGCACCGGAGCCTGTGGACGCATCTGTTCATGCTGCTGCCACAGTCCTGCATCGTCCGTCCCCACGGTTACCACCTCCGTGCTGCTCGTCCTCCTTTTTCCTTCGGTTCCTCACATCCACATCCGTTGTTTGCAGAATCTCTTTCAGAACCAGTTACGTTGTAGCAGTGAGTCCCCAAAGAGGAAGGCGCTGAAGCGTAACAACTGGGAGTGTGATGATTTATTGATGATTGAGTCAGGTTCTTCCACAGTGAAGCTTTGGAGGAACCACGACGCCTGATTCTCCTTCCAGACCTTCATGAACGTTAAGAGGAAAGATGATGCAACATGTGTCATGATTTCTGATTGTTGATACAGTATAACTCACTGATGTGTTTGTGAATGAAGCTGCAGCATCAGCAGGGATCCATCACATTCCCTGTTCCAGCCCGGTCTCCTCTGCCACGCCCTAACTCCTGTACCTGACAGTGCAGTGTCACCGCTCACACCTGTGACGTTGGGTGTGGTTCCATTGAAACACTGAATCTAAACGTACAACCTTTCATTAGAAATGCAGTTGGATGTTTTTCCACACATCCCGGTTCTGTATGTTCCACTCAGACATCACCTGTCACCTGAATGATCTGAAATCATCCCGAACATGTTGTTATAAGTGCGATCATTGTGTGTTCATCATGTGGTTGAGTTGAGGCTGATAGGAACCCATCAGGAAGTGGATATTTTATAAAACCCAGTGACGGTGTCTCCAGACTTTTCCCTCTGAGCTCTTTGGAATCTGTGGAGTCGACGTCAGATGTAAACGCAGCAGGAACCGTGTGTTCTGACGTGAAAACGTAGCATGTGATCTTGATATTTTTGTTGCGTTTGTGATACAAACATTATTCAGACATCCATCCTGAGGAGACTGTTTCCATGCCTCTCCAGGTGTTGTGTTATCGTCTGCTGGTTTAGTGCTGTTGTGTAACATCGGAGTATTTTCAGCTCGGTGTGTGTGTATGAATCCATGAGAGAAAACTTGTTTGTGTTGTTTGTTGTGAACCTGTTTGTACACATGTTCACGCATGTTGTATGATGCACATTACATGTTTGCAGACGTTTCCTGCTGGTGGTGGAGGGAAAATCTGTTTCCTTTCTTTCTGTCTGGATCCCCGTCCTTCTCCCCCTCCCCCCTCCCCCCTCTGCCTTCACTCCTGCCTCCTCCCCCTCAGCTCCTCCCCCTCTGTCTTTCCTCTGGAGAATAGGGGTCATTGCACAAATGATTACTCAGACCCCGGTCGCCATGGCGATGCAGCCGTGTACCAGGCGACAGGCCTGAATGGAGCTCGGCACAGACGGCGATTAGTAAAGTGGAGACGGCGAAGCAGCCTCCACCTTTATGTAGCTTCCTCCTGCCTCCATTTTCCCTCCAACAGACTGAGCTGTGTTTCAGTCTCCAGCAAGCTGGGTGGAGGGAGGGGGGCGGAGGGGGGACGGGGGGGGGGGGGCAGACTGCAAACATGGGGGGGGGGGGGGGGGGGGGGGGGGGGGGGCAGACTGCAAACATCCTGCTCAGCTCTGCAGCTTTGTCCTTCTCACCTTCTGTGTCTGAACGAGGCTGGAGCTGCTGGTCCATCTCAGCAGACGCCAAAAAACAGTCCTCTGTTCAGAGGAGGGACAAAGATTTTTGTAACTCGTCCTTTATGTCTTGTTGTCATGACGACGATGATGATGTTGTAATAACAAATGGAGCCACAGTGCTGGTGACCTGGTCCACTCTGCTACATGCTACAGTCACTATCAGCCCAGGACCCCCCCTCATGTTCTACATTCTTTAGATGCCAGTGAGGTGACGTCGTTCTTCATGGCCCTGATGGCTGAGGAGCTTCTGTGGGGAAAGAACCTGAAGGTTGATGAGGCCTGTGCAGAAACAGCTTCTGTACAGTTTGTGTTTTGGTTGTTGAACGACATCACACTATGATGTGACTGTGGTTCGTTTATGTGTTGGATCCACTCGACCCTCTCGTGTGTCCTGAACACAGAAAAAGCAGAAGTAGATTTGAAAACGTTCTAATTGTTGTCATTGTTTAGACTTGTGCTCCTGAAGCCCCCCCCCACACACACACACACGCCCACACACACCCACAGTGAAACCACCTCATGAGCTCCTCAGAGGAGGAGAACAGATGATGATCAGAAATGAAAACAACTCATGTTGATTTCTGTTTGTTCAGTTTTGCGTAAACAAAAGGTCAGAGGTCATTCAGGACCAATCGAGATCTTTTACAGATATTGTGTAATAGGTTGACAACATGACATGGGGATGTTTTCATGGGAACATGTTGATGGGTCCATACACATTCACCAGGTTCTGGGAGGTGGAGCAGCGTCATGGCTGCCGTGGTCACGTGACTAAAAGAACCATGTCTTTGTTGTTGCTTCAGCAGAACGAGGGCAGCAAAGAGCCGGGTCAGGACACGAGACCCAGTCCACTGGGACACAGTTCACCTTCCTGCCAATCAGGTGTGGAGGTCATCAGACAAAGGAGACAATGTCCATCATCTGTCTGTC